>VBSM01003212.1:847458-857542 GCA_008086735.1 Cheirogaleus medius
AAGAAAGAAAATATCTAGTCCACAGGCCCTTCTAGGAAGTTAGGAGTAGCCAAAATGCAAGCTTGGTTCTGTTGCAATGAACTAAAAGGAAACTGTAACAGCGCATTTCAGGGGATCTTTAACAAGTGACACAAACAAGAGAAGAAGCAGACAGGACCATTTAACTTCAAACTCCACCGGAGAGAGCCGAACTGTAGGCTTCCTACAGCAAGCTCGGCCGGCTGCTACGGGGCAGTCTTCATTTCTCAGCGGAAAAGCCACCCCCACGAGGCTCCCTAGGCACCCCCTACCGCATTTTTTATCAAGTGTCTGAAAGGTGGGAGCTGTTAGAATTCTTTTCTCTATTCACAGATGATCACAGCCCTTCTTCCCCTTGTAGCTGCAGACGCACATGTAGTTTCAAATATTAGCTGGAACTCCGGCCCTCACCAGCCCCTAATTGCTCTCTCAGGGAAGGTATCATAA
This sequence comes from Cheirogaleus medius, assembly GCA_008086735.1. NCBI lineage: Eukaryota > Metazoa > Chordata > Mammalia > Primates > Cheirogaleidae > Cheirogaleus > Cheirogaleus medius. The sequence goes on from VBSM01003212.1 coordinate 847,924, forward strand.
ACGCAGGTATGGCTGACACAGATGTAGCTCCAACTTTATGCAGGCAGGAAATGCTACATCAAAGCCATTTGCAAAGTGACATACTAGTTATTAAAAAGTACATTTTTATTATATCCCTTAGAATTTGCATTCTTCTAGAAACCGAGTGTATTTTTGAATGTGGCCGCAGAAATGTTGGGGTAATTGACCATGAATGATGTCTGCAAGGAAAAGGCATCTAAATATTTTTCAAGTCAGTTTAATAAATTCAAGTGCTTCTGTCACTACAAGGAACCCGATCATTTAAATAAGTTAATATCAGCACGTCTCTTTTGCCAGCTGCTGGGAGCAGTCCGGCCGCTGCCGTTAAGCAAAAAGGCCAAGACAATGTGAGTTTATCTGGTCCTACCCGCATTTCCACTCCTGATCCGACTCAAACAAATGGGAAGGGAAAACTTACTGACTTTTGGCAAACTACAAAGGTTAACTCAATTCATCATAGAGGCACTGATGCTAAGTGCTTTCTGTCCGTCCATATATTTTAAAGATTTAGAAGGCACCTGGTAGTGTTCTTGGGAGAGAGAAGACAGGAGTGTTCATCTCTGGCATATGCAGAGTCTCTCTTGCAATTTCCCCTTTATTCTGCTGGTACTGTTGAAATCCTTCTTAGACTACAGAATTTTGGAAACAAGGTTATTTTTCAATGCGATCAGAAGCCAAGGCTTTTCCTTCTTAGGGACTTTCACACGAGTCTTTCAAGGTAAGTAGCAGGGCTTGAAGTTGCCGTTAACCCTTTGAGAAGAAGTAGCTCAGTAGTTGCAATGGTAGGAATATAATTCTCATCCCTCATATTGTAAATAAAAGGCACCTGTCTGGAAACCCCCGGAGAGAATTTCCAGATACTGTTGGAAACAAGTAAACCCAGAGGAAACACAAGGTGAGAGGAACCACGTGACCCGGTTCTTACATGTTAAAACAACAGCTCCCAAGTCGAGAGCCCAGACTGCAATCCGCCGACAGGTAAAGGGGCGAGGAAGTTCAGGACCCGACAACTGCCAAGGCGGCTGGAGCGTCTCTCAGCGCCGGGTCCCACCGCACGCCGCACGGAACAACAGATCTTTTCACTTTCTACAACTCATTTGCATGAATTTACTTTTTTGCCTTAAGAGGTTGTTGTAATGTGTGTTAAAACACACAGTGCAATTTTATCTCCATGATATCACAAAAGAAATATTATGTTAGTATAAAGTCAAAAAGAGAGAGAGAGAGAGAATGCTATAAGATGTGCATCGTGGCTGGCAGCAGAGCATTGCTCAAAAGCACCACCCAAAGGCGGGAGCCGGGTACTGGCATCCAGGGAGGGATGGTTTTTGTTAATTTCAGCAATCCGAACGTTAAAAAATGACAGCGCCACGCAAGTTGACGGAGCCTTTTGATTGAATTGACTGATTGCCTCAGCTGCACCTGCGGAAAATTGATGACAATGCTGTCTAAACCATTCATTAGGATTTGGAACTTCACGCAGATGAAAGCTGGATTCATAAATTTGCTAGACATGTGTTGTAGATAATATGACAAAGCACTGTTTTCAAATGAACATTTCTTTGACCTAATTTTATCGAAATCATGCAAAGGAATGAAAGAACATTTGTGCCCAAACTCTTTGGAAACAGCTGCAACTGAGGGGTCTCTCTCTCTCTCTCTCTTTTTCTCTCTCCCCCCTCCCTCTCTCCTTTTTGTCTTTCAGATAAATTTAAGTGAAATATATTATTTGGAATATATCTGCTGGTTTGGTTTAAAATATTTATTAGAATGACAAAGCATTTATTTTTACTTATTACGAACAATGTTACTCTCTGCCAGATGAAGGGAAATTATTTTTAGGGTTTTCAAGCCCCAGATTTGCTAAATTGAACACAAGTGGAAAATAGATTTTAAAAATAATCTCAATAATGTCATCTCCACAGACATCTTGGGAAGAACCATCTCAGTACCAACTGGACTTGCTTTCTATGAGAATTGGACAGCCTGCAGGCTTTAAAGGAAAATGAAATCCCTTTAAAATATTGACTCTTTTTGGTTAAAAACAGTGAGACCAGGGGAAAAAAAATGACATCTGTACACATTTCATATAAGAGTCCTGAATTGCTCTTGATTTTAATGTATCAAAACACTATCAATATTGAATAAAGCTTTTTCTGTGTGTCCGAAAATAAAAAAATAAAAAATGTGTTTGAGAAGAGAGAGAGCACCATTTTCATACCTGCCCGTGCTTAGCTGCACAGAGGAAGAAAAGGCCAGGGCTGAATCCATCTCACTGGAGGTCTGCATTGTGAGGAAAGAGTTACATTTTTAGAAAAGAATACCTGGTACTTAAGAATTTGAAATTCTTGCTATAGAAATAGATCTTACTTCTACAACAAGGACCCTCTGCCTAGTACTTGGACTTCCCTCCAAAAAAACAAAATGAATATTTATTAACGTGAGGAGAACCTGGCGCAGGTCGGTCCATGCATCCCAATCTGCCGAAACGCTTCCAAATCTCTTCCTTGGCATTTAAAGGAAATCTATTTTTATACATTCTCATGAATTTGGGTCTTACTACCAGTAAGGTAATTTCTGATGAGGCATCTTGAGTTTTTCTCTTTTTATCCTAAAGAATCCTTGCAAATACCTGAGGTGCTTGTGTTAACCCCACACCTGGATAGAGAGAAACTGCAGGTGTGAGCAGCGAGGCTAATAGGTCTGAGTGTTGCCAAGCATTTTCTTACTGTTCTAGCAGTTGCTTTGAACTGGGAAACATGAGCCAGACGATCCAAACAAGGCTCTTTCAGGATGCTATGCCCGAGCTGCTGCAGATACAAAATTACCAAGCAGATATGTGAAAACCCCGAAATGCAGAACAATCCAGGTCGTCTTCTAATTGCTATGTTTCATGTTCTAATGGGGAAAATGTGTAAAACAAATAACTGGGTATTGGGAGCTCTGAGCAGTAAAAGCAGAACACTCTTGCATTTCAGTAAATCATGTAATTCCACAGCCAGATTTGGAAAGCCTGAAGCTCTAACCACCTCTAGACTATTTAGATCCAGTGTTTGCTTCAAATTCAGGGCAGTATGTTTAAAACAAGCCCCCAGTTTGTCTTGGTTTGCCTTTGCGATGAGAATCCCAGGCCTGGGATTTATTCATTGACCTCAGCAGCCCACCGACAAAGTGAAATACACGGACACTCGCTGTGTTACCCAGTCCTGGGTACTCGGGGGAGAGGGGGGCAGTGAAACTCAGCCTCGCCCTTGAAGATGTTACAGTCGGGTCAGCGTGTGTCAGGGCTGGGGGAGTGACACAGACATAAATTCCTGGCAGCACAAGGCAGGAAAACCCAGATGCCCAGAGTGGCACCAACTCCAGGTTAGCTCTTAGCTCTTGCAGATGGGGGGACTTGGGGACAATTAGGCAGTGCAAGCTCTTGGGGAGGAGGTTGCAGAGGGTGTGCATGGCAGGGACGTGTACACGTGAGCCTCCAGAGATGTGCAGGACCAGCCTGTGCCTCCTTCTTCCTCCCTTAGTTACCACCCTCTGCCATGCTGGTAGGATGCAGCCAGGCAGAGACAGGGAGACTGGTCCAAGCAGCACCCAGCCTGCCGTGCTCACCTGTCCCCTACCCAGCCTGGGTGGTCACGGGAGTATTAACTGTTGAAGAAGAATCCTCCACCTTCTACGCTGACACCTTTACAGGAAACCTTTAGTCCCCAAAATGGGAAAAAGGACTCTTTTCCTTCAAGAGCTTCAGCTAAGAATCATTTCACTCGTCCTAGGCAAAAGGTAATTTCCTTTTTCTAATTCCTAGTTTTCAGAAACCCTGCATGGTAGACATATTTAAGGAATCTATACTCCTTCCGTCTAAAACTCCTGGGCCAAAGGGGCTTTTTCTTCCCTTGTCTCGTGCATCCCCTCAAAACCCACGCCGAAGCCTTTTCTTTTGTGGTCTTAATGGGGACCCTGGTGAGCCTGTTATGAGACAGCCTCTGTCCTCACTGGGGCCCCAAGTGTTAAATTAGTCTTTATCACTCCTTAGACACAATGAACAGAAACCAGAGCTTTTGAATACGGACTCCCGGTACAACCAAACCCAGCTTGGGTCAGACGTGCCTCTCAGGCGACTACCGTCTCAGCAGACAGTTGCCAGCGGTAGACTCGATGTCCAGCCGCAGAGGAAGTTCAGTCCCCTTCGGCAAAGAGCAAGGTCCTAGCTCCAACCACATCTGCAGAGAAGTTCAAGTGCAGAATGCAGGGAAAGAAGGACATACGTCGTTGACAATGAAGGCATCGTGGCACCTGCTCCCCACTGACAGACGGGGATATGACAGTACCTCCAGCTCAGGTCAGTGTGAGGTCTCAGAGGCCCTTAAAAAAAACCATGTTCCAAAAAATAAATAAATAAAACTGTGCACCAGGGTCGGATCTGGCAGTTGCGTCAGGCAGACAAGGCAGGTGGCAGAGAGAAGAAAGAGGAGTGAAGCGGTTCAACAGGCAGAGTCGCCTGAAAATCTGACCCAGCCCTTCCCAGCCTAGATAAGAAAGTGGCTGAGAAGCAGCAGGGGCAGTGTGAGGACCCAGGCCCATGGGCCCTCTTGGTGACCTCCTCCAGCCCAGGCTACTCCTAAACCACCTCCCAAACGTGCCATGCTACGTTAGCAACTCGCCATCCCAGACCCCAGTGCGTGAAGGAGACAGAACCAAGTTGCCATGAATCCACCCATCCAGGCATGTAGTCAGCACCAGTTACTGGGAGTACACTGGAGCTACGAAGATGAAAACGACACAGTCCCTGTCCCCAAGGATCTCCTGGCCAACAGGGGCGACTGTTGGTAAACAGGATCTCTGAGCTCCACCCCAGTAGTGGGGATGGCCTTGCATGGAGCCATCCAGACTCTGGCAGCTCCTTCCTTTGTGCCAGACAAGAACAGAGTCCATGGGGACACCCACCAGAGCCTTCTTGGCCTGGAGCTCCATCCTGCTGTGCCTAGCAAGAACACACACACACACACGCACACACGACTGTAAATACACATATTTTACCACTACTGAGAGAGAAAGAAATGAAAAATAAATCACTGAGAATAACAGCACGGTGAGGCCCCAGACTTCAGCAAGTCCCAACCGCAGAGGCTACAGCACCTGTACATGCTGTGTAGGAATGCTCTCCTAGCAGAGGCAGGGGCACGGACCTAACTCTCTACCCCAGCTGTTGCACAGACTGCAAGGAAACTGCCCCGTGCACCCCGTGCACATCTGCCTCTGAGGACAGGGTTTTCTGAGCCTGGTGGTCCTTCTAGAAGGCTGGGAGGATCATGTTCTCAGGCACATGACTGCATCTCTGCTGAAAGAACATTGCCCCGGTGGGTGTTATGAAAGATTCCACCTCTGAGGGATGTGGGTGACACTCTGTAGCCCAGCTGTCACCTGTAACAAACCCCAGCTGGCCACAAAGGAGGGGAGGGGAGGCTGCCCAAGGCAGTGGCCAAACCATCACAGCACACAGGGAGCCTGGTCCCCAAGCAGACACCAAGTTTGTATAAACACCTGCAGTGGCCAGTCAGCTGTCTACCAGGGCCAGACAGGTAACCGGGGGATGGGGGTACTGCCCGCACCAGGCACGGGGAGTGGGGGGCTGTGGAGGCCTGGGGAGAGTCTGCACCATCTAAACAAATCAACGGTCCTACACAGACGTGAGGGCCCCGTGTCCCAGCACTCCAAACATTCAAAAGAAGCCAGAAGCCCAGATAATCATGCAAAATCTCCGATTATTAAAATGTTGGTAACAAATTCATATTTCTTTTAAATAATCTGAGAACGAAGCAAAACATCTATGGGTAGATTGGGCCCCCAGACACCCACTTTGTCATTCTGGTACAAGCCCCTTCTTCTCCCAGGATCCTGGAAGCGCGTACAAACCTCTCAGCTCCTCTCCTCACGCAAGCCAGGCGTCACGCGGTTACGCAGGACTGGCACGCGGAGGGAAAGGTCAGCCGGGCCCGGAGCAGGGCGGGGCGGGGGGGGGGGATGTCCTGAGTGATGCTCTCCCATCGGCTGTGGGACTTGTCTGTGGGACCAGGTCATCTGGCCAGAGAGCAAAGGCTTTCCAAGGAGGGGTGACCCTCTGAGCGTGTGACATCGGGGGCCCTGTCTCTGGGCAGCATCCCCCCGGGCATCACTGCAGGGCTTCTAGCAGGAAGAATCTGCCCTGGTGTGGCAGGACGTTCCACGGCCTCGCAGGGCAGAAGGGTTTGCGGGAGATTCACTCGAACATGACCGATTTCTGCTCGCTGTGTCTCTGTGCAGGGAGAAGGGTCGCCCCTGGTCACTGGGGAATCACCTTTTCACAGCCGCAGAGAGTGGACGAACTGGGTGATTTCAATCTTGTTTTTTGTTAACATTTGCTTTCATTAGACTGATCTTTTTATATATTGTATATATGTATAGCCATTGAATAGATATAAATATGCTTAGGTATATGTATTTTTATATTCCACATATTTTTTTAAATCTATTTCCTTGCTCACATCTACAGATTGAGCCCAATACAATAGTTAAAATATCACATTTCTCCAAATGGGTTTTTATATTAATACATTGAAATGGGATCATGGAGGCTCAGCGGGAATCAATCTGCTCCCAAGTTCCCCGGTTCAGTCTTCGCCCTCTGACTTCACTTCACCAAGGAAGGCGAAGGGCTCCGGCGTCCCCAGGCAGAGGCTGCCTTAGAAGCACCTGCAAATCCTTCACTAAAGGGGAGACAGGGAACAAATGCCTTTTCCATTCTCTGGTACGTATCTGTTTGTATGCACGTTGGTGAGTGTTTGCATCTCATGTATTCGAAAATCCTGTTTAAGAATGCAAAGGTCCGTATAGTGTCATTAAAACAAATGAGTATAACCCTTTGGTCATCTAGGTGAAAGCATTTTGTTGGTTTTTTTTTTTTTTTTCAAATTGCTATTGCTATATATAAATGTAACATATAGCAATAACCGTAGAAAGATACTGTGCCCTTGTGTATGGATAATTAAAATAGGAACATCTCCGGACTAAATTAAAATGTGTAAAAACCAAATCCTTATAGCATCCATGAAATTATAGAAGCTACAAGTGAATCACTAGCCCAGGGACGAAGCATTTCTCTCATTACTTCATGAACCTCTTCCATGATCTCAGTTTTACATTTTCACAAATCTACACAGCTCTTTTTATGTTCCTAAATATCTCAGCTCACTTTTAATGTCCTCCTTATAGATACGCTAGTTGGTAACATCCTGCAAACAGTCTCTGATCATTTGAGAGAAACCAACACGTTCGGTGCTTTTGATGACACTCATTACTACAAATTAGGGACTAAAAATCTGAACGGGATATAAGGAGATAAATTATATCTTTATGAACATAAAGGGAAAAAAATGAATGTTTTTCAGTGTCAGCAAATCAAAACCCACAGGTCATCCTCTGTGCATTAAGAAGACCCGAACACCTGAAAACCCGTACACAGGTTCTTGCGTTAACCCACGACCCCCACGATCTGTGTGATCCCCCGCAACAGAGAGCCTGATATGCCCTTTTCTCCTCTGTACTTTGAGCGTAAGAGGTGTTATTACCCATAACTTTTTATTTAAAGGAATTGTGCAGCTGGGAAAATGAATGAATTTAATTATCAATGCAGTGTGAAAAAAATCATTAGAGCAAGGGCCTGGAACACCACATATTAAAAATAAACAAAGGCTATTAAAAAACAGTTCCAAAAAAGAATGTCAGTTTTTCTTCAATTCTTAAAATGTAAATACCAAAAAGAAAACCATATGTAAACATCCATAGTTACAGAAGAAATTACGCTCTTAAAAAAAAATGTTAAATGACTGACTGGATCATTTAACTTTAAATCTATACTTTATGTGGCAGTATAGGAAGGTCATTTGATTGCTATGCATAGAAAAATGAGAATTCTAATATGTTCTCAAAGTTTCACCTTCATAAGACAAAATTTTCATTATAAAATTTTATTTAATGGTGAGCACACGGAACTTTTTTCTCAGTCGTACGGCATGACACTTCCATAACCACAGAGGAACCTTGTCTTTGCCCTTTGAAAGATGGGAAAATTATACCTTTTAACTAAATTTTTAAAAACAACTCTTTATTGATATTTTCAGTACTAACTCTGTATTAATATCTATATTAATAAATCAGTGAAGGCACTGATTTAGCTGGAATACTGGGGATAAATACTAAACACAGGTGCCTGGGAAAAGGCTTTCTGGTTGGCAAAGGCCGTGGAGAGGCATGTTCTCTAAGCAGACAGGAATGCTCACCTGCTTATTTGAGGTTCAGGATTTCCTGGTTGGGACCAGATTGGACCGGTAGCTGGATAGCCTTTCACAGGGTATTTATAGCAGGACTGTCTACAAATTCTGACCGGGAAGAGCCCAGGCGAGATGGTTGGGGGCTGGATGGGGGCTCGGTTGTTTATGCCAAGAGATTGCAAGGGACAAAAGACAGGGCAGAGTGTGGCCCAGCAGGGGTCTAGAGCTAAGCAGAGAGCAGGGGGCAGCACCAGGAGCAAGCTGATAGCAGACAAGACATTCCACCTGGGAGGAGAGGAGCAGGGTGCCTGTTTTGCCATCAACCTTCTGACTATAGCCACAGGAGCCGGACACCGAGGAGAATCGAAGCTGTCAAAGATGCCCAGAGCCACAGAACCCCACCTGCGTCCAGACGGAGAAGGGCCCAGAAGTTGCTGTGTGTCCTCAGCTACCTTCCCGCTCCCCGTAGTCAAGAGCCAACATTTTGTAGCTGAAGGTGGATGTGTACGCTGACACCCACACTGGACAATTGTCACCAACCAATGTCACACAGACGTGGTTACTTTTGCCGAGAGCTGTAACTTGTATGTGCTTCTTGCTTTGCTTATTTTGGCATCTCTCCTCTCTACCTGCTTCCCAAGGGCCCTCTGCAAGGTCAGGTTCTAAGAGAGAGGCAGGCAGGGCGTAGCTGGTTCTTCCCGGCCTTGCTCCACTTGGGTCCCTGCTGGATCAGTCTCCAGCGGTCACTATCAGTCTCCAGCGGTCACCGTCAGGACCCAGCGGTCATTATCAGTCTCCAGCGGTCACCATCAGTCTCTAGCAGTCACCGTCAGGACCCAGCGGTCACCATCAGTCTCCAGCGGTCACCGTCAGGACCCAGCGGTCACCGTCAGGACCCACTGGTCACCATCAGGACCTAGCGGTCACCATCAGGACCTAGCGGTCATCATCAGGACCTAGCGGTCACTATCAGAACCCAGCGGTCACCATCAGGACCCAGTGGTCACCATCAGGACCCAGCGGTCACCATCAGAACCCACTGGCCATCATCAGGACCCACTGGTCACCATCAGAACCCACTGGCCATCATCAGGACCCAGCGGTCACCATCAGGACCTAGCGGTCACCATCAGGACCCAGCAGTCACCATCAGAACCCACTGGTCATCATCAGGACCCAGCGGTCACCATCAGGACCCAGCGGTCACCATCAGAACCCAGCGGTCACCATCAGGACCCAGCGGTCACCATCAGAACCCACTGGTCACCATCAGGACCTAGCGGTCACCATCA
>VBSM01003212.1:875742-890497 GCA_008086735.1 Cheirogaleus medius
GTCAATGGCTGGTCCAATGTCCTGTCCGTCCCTCACTCCTCTGGTGAACTCCCATTCACGACTGGCACCATCCTCTGCAGCCCTGGGCTTCCCCAGCCACCCTCTTGGCTCTGATCATCAGGAGCCCATTGAAGGCTCAGGGACCAATAGCTTTTCCACCTATAAACCAGTGGCCCCATCAGCCACTGCCCTGCCTTCAAAATGAAACCCTTCCTGCTCTCCCCGAAAGAGCCCAGATCCAAGCCAGGACCAAACTAAAAACCCAAGCCATGGGGGACGTCAGACCCAGGTCCCTCCCATGCCCCATCCCTCCCCCCATCTCTTCCTAGAAATTCATTATCTATAGCTTAAAAGCAACAATTTCTATATGGGTTTGTACCAAAGAGGAAATATTCTATCTGCTCTCTTGGCTTCCTGTGATGGGCTCCACTAAACCAGCCTGGTCTGGGCTGTTCGGCGAACGCCTGTCAAAACGTATGGGTCGTGCCATTTATCAAATAATCTGCTCCAAGAGCAGATAGGCACTATCAGCAATCTGGTATTGATCTGTACAGACCCCTGCTATTGTTCATCCCTGCATCCCGAATGGCAGCAGGAATTAATGAAAGAAACAAAACAATGCATACCAATCACTCAGCCCCACAACTTTGTTTGCTGCTCTCATTAAGTTGGGCAAAGTTTCCGCAGCCAACCCAAAAGATTGCTTAGAAGAGGGGGGCCCGGAAGGTCGACCCCCGGATCTGCCAACGGACCCTCCAGCTGCTGTCTCCGTCTCCCCAGGCTCCACGGGGCCCGTGCTTGTTGGTGCCCCTGCACTCTTGCAGCCTGTGCGAGTGGACATGCTAATGGCATGTGAGAATCCCACCTGGGTCTCTCCCGGGGTCTGGGCAGAGACAGACTTGCCCTTGACAGCCCCTTCGTGCTTGTATTTGGACCATCCTTGTGTAGGGCCTTCTCCCACACAGAGTGTTTGTCCTCCCTGAGGACAGACTCACAGGGGGAGGGATCTGTCTGCAGACAACACCCATAGGCACCGCTGGGAGGCAAGAGAGGGTCAAAACCCAGCCTCTTCCCTAAAGGCAGGTCCTGCAGAGAGATAGCTGCCAAACCCCAATGCTGGGCCTCCCACTAAAAAGTAAGCTGCGCACACACAGACACACACACACACACACACACTGCTGCCTCACCATCATTGTGTCTATACCTAAGCAGGCTTCAAGGCTCAGCTTAAATGACACCTCCTGCAGCCTTCCTCAATCCCTCCTTCCAATATTGGTATCTCCCTCCCCTGAACATGCACCGTGCTTTCGCTGGGCTATAAAAGTAATAAACCTTATGTCTCCTCCATCTGCAAGACTTAGAAGGAGTCAGGAGCCAACTAAAACAAGCACAAAATTATGAGCCCTGCCCTCTGAAGGCAAGGACATGGTTGCAGTCATCGTTGGAGCACTGCATGGTGTCTAATGCTATGAACAATGGATGGATGGATAATGGATGGATGGATGGATGGATGGGTAGGTGGGTGGGTGGGTGAATGGATGGATGGATAGCTAAATAGGAGGATGATGGATGGATGGATGATGGATAGATTATTGGATGGTTGGATGGGTAGAGGGGTAAATGAGTAGATGGGTTGATGGATGGATGGATGATGGATGATGGATAGATTATTAGATTGTTGGATGGGTGGATGGATGGGTGGGTGGATGGGTAGATGGGTAGATTGGTGGATGAAAGGATGGATGGATAACGAATGGATGAATCTGAACCAAGCGAAATGAGAACTGAAGAGTACACCAGCCCCTGGCCGCAAATCCGCAGTAATAGCACCCTAATGATGAGCAGCCAGAAAGGTTTCACTTTTCTCCACAAAGCACAGAAGTGTCTCCCCACATTCTAGCCACACACCTGGGAGCTTCCTCATCCTGACAGAATGAGAGGAGACACTGGGGTCCAGAGAGGATGAAGGATTTCCCTCAGATCACACAGACCCAGCCCTCAAACAACAGACGTCCTCAAAGGAGAAGCTTAATCACTGCCTGATATCACAAGAACCCCAGGCACCCAGCTCTCAAGGAAAAACATGCTAACCCCACTCCTGGAAGCCTCAAGGGCACCACCATAGACCAGCTAAGTCAGTGAGTGCTGCTGAGCTCGTGCCACATCCGAGTGACCCACAGTCAGTTCTCTTCAGAAGGGTTCCTGGCAGGGCTTCCTTGATTGTCTATGCAAGGGTGGAGGGAGCCTTGTGTGTCCCTCATTCTGAGACAGCGAGGTCTTCCCTCTTTGGAGCCCTCTTCCCCGGCTTGGAGGAGCCCTCATTGGAAACCCGGCTAAGAATAGAGCTTCCTGCCCAGCTCGAGCCTTTCAAGAAAGGCAGCTCGCCCCACGTCCAGGAGATGAAGCAGAGACACAGAGTGGTGCTGACCGAAGCCTCGCTCAGCTGAGCAGGGCCTCGAGGGGTCCAGGAGACATTTTCAGTCTGGAAAGGCACAGACCAGGGATCCGGCTGGGCCAGCCAGGCATGCGACATGCAACTCTCCGAGGACAGATGGCAAATCTCCACTCGTGCAGGGCGCAGGTGTGGCGGCCGTTCCCCTTCACACCTGCCCTGAGGCTCCCAACAGCACCACCTGGACACGGGGTCGTCCTCGAGGACCACATCACACGTCTGCATGGCCAGGCGAGGAGGAGCAGCAGCTGCTCCTATTTCCAGCTACGGGTGACAAGTATGGATGATGAGGGTGGGTGGGCAGCTGAGTGAGAAAGAAAAAAGAAGGAGGAGAAAGTCAGAGAGTGATGGGGAAACAGATAAAGCTGAAGTCCTGGTTCCTGTGCTGAAGCACCTCAGAATACAGTGGGCAAGGAGAGCCGTCAGATCAAGCAAAGACAGGAAGCCAAACCAACGGCACCATGCTCGGGAGCACATCATCTCCAGAAACTCTGGGGATGTGCAGATGTCGGGTGAGATTCCCCGAATCCTTCCTTTCTGAACTTCTAAATATCTCCTGCCCGGTGCTCACCAGTGGGCAGGGCAGGGTTTGGTGGCAGAATTTTGCACTCCTGACTTCCTGTAGAGAAATGCTGCAGTGGCCAAAGGTGGTGCCCACCCACTGTCCAGCTGACCTCAGTGCAGGGCTGTTTGTGACGGCTGCTCGGTCCCCTCCCCTCTCACCTGCCACCATTCAGGCGGAAATACAGGCTAGGCATCCGAAATGCTTAGGACCAGAAGTGTTTCTCATTTCATTTTTTTTTTTTTTTAGAATATTCACATATACTTAATGGGATATCTTAGAGATGGAACCTCAGACTAAATGCAAAATTTATTTATGTTTCATATACACCTTATACACAGAGCCTGAAGGTAATTTTATGCAACATTTTTAGTAATTTTGTGCATGAAACGAAGTTTTGACTGTGACCTGTCACATAAGGTCAGGTATGGAATTTTCCACTGTGGCTTCATGTTGGTGCTCAAAAAGTGTTGGATTTTCAAGCATTTCAGATTTCGGATTTTTGGATTGAGGTGCTCAAACCTGTGCCATACCGAGCAGACCAGACCTCGCGGGGGGCTTGAGGAGATGGGAATGAAAGGCCGGCCCTTTCTCAGTGGCTCCCCTCCCATTTTGTGGCAGGAGTCCACAAAACTCCAAGAACGTGCTGGAGACGAGGGCATCTGGAAGGCAGGGCTGGGGCCTCACAAGAAGGGGTGCCTTGTACAGGCAGACGCGGAGAAAGGTGTATGAGCAGGAAGGTGATGGCCATTTCCAGGGAATCTCACCGAATTCCAGGGAAGCGCTGAGTGGAGACGCCCCTGGCCTGAGCTCCACCAGGCCCCACGGCAATTTCATCCAGTGTCCTAGTTAGTGTTCAAAGCCCCACGGCTCTCGCTGTGAAGACCTGCCCTGCGAGTCCTCCCTGATTGCGCTGGGAGCCAGGAATGGGAAAGCCGCCCACAGCAACGCTGCTCGGTGTTCGGAGAAACCCATCAGGCCAGGTCCCCACGCTGTCGTCAGCCACAGAGGGCAGACACCCACGCAGAACCCAGACGGCCAAGTGGCACCCCCTGGCCATGCAGCCACTGACGTCACATTTGGAAGCAGCGGCCGTGGAACTGGGACATGCTGCCATGCTCCAGGCCCCCATGGGGACTTTGCTGGGACATGAGCAGCTGGGGACAGAGCACGGGGTGAGCTCAGCATTAAGTCCCTCACATGTTCCCAGAGGACCGCTCTGCCCCGCAACTCCCACCACCCACACACGCCGGCCCTGCCCCTCTGGCGTCCACATGCGCCTCTGGACGGCAGCCATCGTCCCTCAGAGGCCTGACACCCCCACACTCTCAGCCTGGACCCCAGCGCCCATGGACCCTCCCATCCCGGCCAACGCCAAGAAAGCCAACAGGGCAGCGGAATGTGACTTCACGGCACCCAGGGGCAGCACCGTGATGGCCCTGGTGAGCCCGGGAGCCGGCTCTCGATAAAAGGGTGTTGCTTTGAAAATGGGTCATGTCTGCTGCCTGCAGCCCCTCAAAAAGGCAGAGCATGTTGCTCAGTGGGTTCTTCTCAAGACCCTGGATGCCAACGTCTCCACCTTGCCCCTCTCCACGGGCACTCGTCACCTTGACCTTTAGGGATGTTGAGTGAGATTCCCCGAATTCCTCCATTCCGAGCTTCCGAATGTCTCTTGCCCAGGGCCCACCCAGGCCCTGGCAGCCCCCGAGGCCTCCAGCAAAGCCAGGGTCTGGGACGCCACCTTTTGGCCGCACGTTTGCGTGGAGCTGTGCTCTGTAGCTGGAGGTGCAGGAACGTGTGCTCGGGTGGGACTAACGGGTGCCACCTCCCACGTGGCACCGCTGTCAAAGAGATGGGGGCCATTCCTTGGCCACGGGGGCGTTTCATGCTGCTCAACCCCAGACTGCCCCGAGGCCAAGAGAACCCGCTCGAGGATGGCCCCATGAGAGGCACACGAACAATCTCACCCATTCACTCCCCGAAGCCCGGCCAGAAGCCACACAGCAAGTCCGGGCCGTGGGAGAGGCCGGGGAGTGGAAAGAGGTGGCGGTCTGTCCCTGGCCCAGCTTGCTTCGCACACACAAATCATTTTTCACTTTAATTAAAAATTTAATTTTTAACATTTAAAAATCAGATGGCTTTACATTTTTTCAAAGTCTGTACTTCCAATTCTATGTAAACAACAAAGGGCCAGACAATACTATGTCGGATTCCCACCTGGCCGTGTCGGGCGCGGGCTGGGGCAGGGCAGTGGTCCGTCGCTCCCCCTCTGGCCCGTTCCACTGACGTCACTACCTGCCTGGGCCCTATGGGCCTAGCTTGGAAGCCTGGGGTAGAAGGTAGGCCGCAGATCAACTGAGGCACAATAAGAAAGATTCAAGGGATCACTGGGGTAGTACCTGACCATTGCAAGCCCTGCTTCCCGGTAACCCTAAACCTGTGTGATATCAGAGAGCTGATTCTTCAAACTATGCTCTCGTGGACCTCACCAGGTGGCCCCGCAGCCAGTAAAACTCCCTCCATTGACTGGGGGAGGAGAATTTTCAGAGGCGAGGCCAGGTCTCTCTGAGGCCCTTTGACAGGAGCCCAGCATCCCGGCTCCCCCAGTCTTCGCTGCAAGAGTACCCCGGCCAGCGGCTGTTTCCAGGAGGCAGGCGGCCTTGCTGCAGGCGCGGAGAGGGCTTGTGAGCGACTGCAGAGAGCCAGTAAACAAAGAGGGTTAAAAAAATAAAGCCGGTCCTCCTGCCCTCTGCACACCCACGGCGCCGTTTGCTCGGGCTTCCTCGTGAGCACCACGGGCGCGCCGGTTTCCATCACGCAGAGCATTAATAAGGGGAGGCACTGACCCTCGATCGCCGAGAAGCAGGTAAATGACGGGGAGGGGAAGGGGCCGAGGAGCGGTCGGCATCTCACACCGCGAGGCTTGAAGAGGAACGCATTGACTATAAGATGACGGGTGTTGTAGCACCGAGGAAAAAAACATAATTTTTCATTGATGTACGGCAGCCGGGCGGGAAGGAACACAAATACTACAGTAGATCCATTAACTGGGTGACAAGAAACAGTGTTCACATCCACTCACTAAACTGTTTTTGATTCTTTAGTACCAACATGCGGAATGATCTGTA
Organism: Cheirogaleus medius; assembly: GCA_008086735.1. Lineage (NCBI taxonomy): Eukaryota > Metazoa > Chordata > Mammalia > Primates > Cheirogaleidae > Cheirogaleus > Cheirogaleus medius. Next base: position 881,885 of record VBSM01003212.1, read on the forward strand.
CATTACGTTGCCAGGGAAAAACCTTAAAATGCATTTATTTCATAATGTAACTTTCTTGTATTATCATAATAGAGCCATAACGGTTGTTGCAAACACTATGGGGTCTAAAAAAACACCTAAGTACAGTTATTAAATTGGAAATTTTTTAAAAAGGAGAAATTTAGAGTGTCTGCAAAAGGTAAGGCTTCCTGTGGACGCGGGGAAGGCCGGGGGTGACATCTCGCCTTCCACCTCTCCTGCCGGCCATGGGACCTCCAGACCCTGAGTATCACCCGTCACTGCCAGACAGGGCTGAGAAAGACCTGAGAGAGTCACCTGGGTGACATGAAGTCATTCGTGCCCAATTATGAATGCTTGTGCCGTGGCCTGTGCGTCCCTTCTATACACGGGGACAAAAAGGCCATTTCAAGTCACATGCCTAGCTCAGTGCCTGGACATGTGCTCAGGAATAAACAGATGTTTGTAAGTAGCACTATTGTTTGTCTTCCCCACTAGAGCCACCATGCTTAGGTCCCACACCCAGTGACTCTGCTCTCAAAGAGCCAGTCCCAGGTTGGAATCTTGACTTTGCCATGTCCTCAGCACCTCAGAAATGGCACTTGTCATTGTATCACTGTTATAACCAATGCACCCTCTCTCGGGCACTGAGCGCTGGTGTGAGGAATGCCCACCCACCGGAAGGATCTCTCCTGCAGCCGGCGAGGACAATCAGGAGAGCTACGGCAGAAGCAGAAACAAGGCTGGAGAGGTGCAGGAGGCAAGCGAGGAAGGCTTCTCGGAGGAGGCAGCATTAGGAGACCTGGGACTTCACAGGCGCAGAGGGTGGCAAGGGCGCTCTGGCAAAATGATTGCTCGGGCTTCCTCGAGCCGTACATCAATCAGGTGGACAGAGAAGGCGCGTGCAGGTGTGAGTGGGCTTGTCCGGGGCAACCGGAGCCCAGCATGTGCGTAAAACGTGGCGGGTGCCAAAGGCGGAGAGAGGAAGGCTGGGGTGGGAAGTGGAGAGCCTGATTGTAAAGTCAGCTTCTCAGGCACTTTGGGAACAAAAATGTATCTCTTAGCCATACTTAATGCCACCATTAAAAAAAGAAGAAGAAGAAGAAATTCCAGAATTTCCAGAAGTGGCAAAATAAAACCACAAAATCCCAGGTGAAAATTAGATGGACGTTTTTATAATCTTGGGATGAGGCAGATTTACAAAATATCATTCTAAAGCCACACCTGCTGCCCAACTATGCCCATGACCTGAAAACAGCTGGGTCTCCAGGATGCCTTTATTAAGATGCAGATTTTCACCCCAGAGGTGGATCTCCTTCTGCAGAAGTAGCTTAGGGGCTGTCTTTCCAACACAACAGCACTTAGAAGGGATGGGCCTTGGGCATACACATCTTGATTTGGGTTGGGGAGGAGAACTGGGGAGGAGTTATCCTTGGAACCCTGAGGACGGAGAGCAGCTGTCATGATTTCTAGGTTGCAAGGGGGTGATTCCCCTGCCCACAGGCCACCCAGCCCCATGCCCTGGGTCTTAGGTGATAAAAAGATAATTAAGAATACAGACAGGTTCAGTGTCTAGGGGCAAAGCAAAGACCCAGACTTAAGCTCTTCTGATCAAGTTAGTCTAGGAATCAAACCCATCCTAGCGGGAGAGCACAATGGCATCCCACAGACAAGAGGACCCTGAAGCCCCCCCACCCACCAGATTCCTTCTTTCAGGAAACTTCCTGGAGGTTGCCTATCTGTACTTCTACTCCACATTTTAACATCAAGGCACATACTTTGGTGCAAAAGAGAATCACAACAGACGAGGCAGGTGAAAATAGCCACCATCTGCTTAATTGTTGTGGCTCAGCTCTTAGGTTCGACAGAGGCAATGACGTCTGTGGCCAGGCCTCAGCCCCACATCCCTGCCTATAAGAAGACACAGAAACCTCATCACCAGTACACATTCCTTGAAGCATAAAATGCCCTATTTTTTTTTGTTTTGTTTTGTTTTGTTTTGTTTTGTTTTTGAGTAGGTTCTTTTGGTTTCAATTTTCCAGTGCACACGGCTTGCACTAATGTGATGTTTGCACTGAAAATATACATGCACGCATACATATATGTACATGCCATTGCACTGTTTCTTCACATAATTTCCATGAATAATTCAACGTGAGAGATACGCCTTAGAAAATCATCACCCACAACCCACGGTGAAGAGCTAAAACCAAGTTGGAGGGTCAGCTGTCCAGCTTCTCGCTATCTGTCCAGAAGCGGCCATAAATTCACTGCAAAACCAAGATCCCCAGGTCCTGGGAGCAGAAGGGTCGCTGGAAGGGAATCGGAACGACATGGCTTTATTTAATTGAGAGTTAAATATCTTTGGGATTGTTTTTCTCTCCGAAGGAAGGTCACTTTGCTGTATAAGCATGTCAACGCCTCCTTGGTGGTTCTGTCCCCCGATTAGACCCAGATTCCCTCTCTCTGTGCATTGCGGGTTCCCTCTGCTGTATTACAGGGACACAAACTGCCAAGCCAATATTTGGATTTCTAGCATCATTGCCCACACCGCCGATCCCATCTCATCCCCTGCCCCCCCTCAGTCAGGTACTCAGAGGCCCAACTCATTAGCCACGGAGTCACAGAGACTCGCACAGTATTAAGATGGCAATATCATCTTATTGGCTATTAACACAAATGTGCCAATAAACATAGTGCATAAAAATTATACATATTCCCTCGGAGTCCATAATACCGAACTGATACGGCATAATGCAAAACACACTTCCCCAAAAGTAGTGCTTAAAGTCGCGATGTACAAATTGAATTTTAAATAAATTTCCTGAAACATCACCAGTGGTTCTAGCCACATTAGCTACACGCATTTGCTAAAAATAAAGCGCAGGATGGCTGTGCCCACCCCAAGCCCAAAGGGACGGGACCAGTGGGCATTTATCTGCCTGGCCCTCCAGCCGTTTCAGAGGTGGGCTCACTACACATGCCTTCAGGTGCAGTTGTTAAAACAACCCAACATATTCCCCCCAAGGGTTTCTCCTAATTATCAGTGATCATCAGGTTCCAAAAGTCAGCTTGTCGGCACCTCATTCTCTATCAAAGAGAGAGATGTTAATTGCATTAGCGCCTTGCCAACACCCTCTGAAATTGACGGTGGTGAGCTTTAGCAGCCTGCCACGGAGCCAATCAGAGTCGACCCAAATTCAGAAGCAGCCAATGAGGTCCTTCCTAATCCCACGTGTGTGTAGACACTAAAACACAAGGCAGCCCTGTAGAAAAAGGGGTGTCAGGGGTGAGTAAGACCAGACTGCCCTCAAAACCCCCATACACTGTCCAGCTGGTTGAAACACACACACACACACACACACACACACAAAGCAGTGAGAAACTAGAAATTCCCCCCAAGCCTTGTTATATTTTTCCCAGCCCTCTGCCTCCTGACCAAGCCGATCATCCAAAGAAGAAAATCAAAGTGAAGCCGAAGTCGTCTTGTTTTGTTTAATGAAGAACTTTCTCCGCGCATGTTGTTGGCATGCCTCCTTTCACAGATAAATAGGTATTTACAATTAACCTACGTGTTGTTTTCAGCAGAGACTGAAATAATTTGCCCTCGCTCACTCAACATACTTTCTTAAATGTACAAAGTGAGATTGTGGTTTTCCTAAGAGTGTTCTTCCACATGACTCACCTAAGCAGGTGCCTTTTGGACAAATGTGAGACCCCACTATTAAAGTCCTCCCGACTCTTCAAGACCTCACTCAAACCCCAAGCCCCATGTCTCCCTCCTCAGCCCCATCAGAAGAGAGAAGATTAATCATTAAAAAGTTGATACCTTTATGCCGTAAAGAGCTCTTTCAAAGACTTAATCCTCAAGAGAAAAATGTGCAAATAATCAAATGTGCAAATAACGCACAGGAGAAGAAATATACACACACAAGAGACATATGAAAATGTATTCAACCCCGATCATGAAAGAAATTTCAATTTTTAAATATTTTCATCTGTCAAACAGGCAGTTTTGCAAAAATCATCTCCTGTTTGGAAATCGAGGTTGTCGCTCTCCTACACAGCTCAGAGTGCCAACCTTCCCTGGGGGACAAATTTTTCAAAATAAATGGGCCTCATTTCCTCTTCTAGGAATTCACCTTAAAGAGATAATGGTGGGAGGGCCTCAATGGTTAATGTGATAGAGTATTTGTCACAATGTCACTGGTAACATCAAAAACTAAGAAATGCCTAAACAATATGGTACAGCTCTCAAAAGACAAAAATAGACAGTTGACCTTTGAACAGCGCAGGTTTGAACTGTGAAGGTCCACTTATAGCAGGTGTTCTTCTGCCTCTACCACCCCAGAGACAGCAAGACCAATCCCTCCTCTTCCTCCTCCTCTTCAGCCTACTCAACATGAAGTCCACAAGGATGGAGACCTTTATGAAGATCCACTTCCGCTTAATGAATATAAAATATAATCTCCTTTTCCTTATGATTTTCTTAACATTTTCTTTACTCTAGATCACTTTATTGTAAGACTATAGTATGTAATACATGTAACATTCAAAATATATGTAAATCAACTGTTATTGATAAGGCTTCTCTGGTCAACAGCAGGTTATTTTAGTAGTTCAGTTTGGGGGCTGTCAAAGTTATATGCAGATTTTTGACTGTGTGGGGTGGTCAGTACCCCGAAGCCCCACTTTGTTCAAGGGACACCTGTACAACAAATTAGTTTAATGGTCTCAACTGGTTTTATTTGCGATTCTAGAATCAGGCAACATTTCGTTCCAAAAAGAGAATAAGTGTTCCAATGAGCTGAGCAGAAGAGGTTGGTTTTACAGACAGACAAGGGCTGAAGGAAGTGGAAACAAGGAAGAAAGAGTATATTAGTTACTTTTAGACAGAACAATAGAAAAATAACTGATTAGTTAACACCAGGTTACTTCAGGCTCCCTTTTTTGGGCAAGGATTAAAGCAGAGGGGACTTCATTGTCGTGCCAGTTGAAGATGTAAACTGGCCTGTTTGGGAAATTGACTGTTACCTCTCTCTTCTGATTTTTTCAGAAGGTCAGATAACAGCTTAGTTTTGGTTTGATGACATGGAACTTCAGCACGAGTGACTCCATTTCGATTTTTAGTCTGGTTTGTTAAGGTGTCCTGCAGGAGCTTAGTCTAAAACCATGAGCTTCTATCATTTTTATTTAACACATCCATACAATGCAATTCTCTGAATTCTGAAAATTGAACCAAAAAAAAAAAAAAAAAGTCTGCAAAAGCCACCAAGGACCATAGTAAATGTTTACAATATGTTAAGCGAGGAAAAAAAGGGCAGGATGTAAAAACTATATGTATAGTTGAATCACAATTTTGAAAAAATAATAAGATATCTAAATGCCCAAGGGCCTGTAAAGGAATGCATAAAAAATTTAACAAGGTTTATCTCTAGATAGTGGGATCATATGCTGTTTTTATTTTCTTCTTGAAAGTTCCGTGTATTTTCAAATGTTGAAAAACAAATTTGTATTACTCCTATATGCAGAAAGCAACGTTTGCTTTTTGTTCTTTGCATGCTACGGACCCCACAGCACTTGCTGTCTGTCGGAAGGACTTACCGTGAACTGCGTGCCACCCCCACCCCCGTGAGAACTCCTTCCGGCTTCTCCTCTAAGCCTCCCGCAGACCAGGGATCGAGCCTGCTCCTTGCTCTTCGTCCAGGGTCTGTGGGTCAGTTCCTTTACCCATTACCCCCCGCTCTGACCGCTCAGCTCGGACCAGCAAACCCCAGACAAGTGCCCTAGACAAGCCTTCCCCTGAGGAATGGGAAGGCAGAGATGGGTAAGTGGACGGATGGAAAGAAGAGGGGTGAGGAATTCTCCTCGGCCCTGCTAGAAAATCAGCCCGAGGGACTCAGTGTGCGCACAGTTTCATTTACAGGAGTTTCTTGGGTAGTTGTCATGAGACAGAGGGACGGGGTGATGCTGCTGCCCTCTGTCCCATCTGCGAGCCTCTGCCTTGGCGGCCTGGAAAGGAGGCTGGAATCTGACAGCCTCTCGGCTGAGGTCTCCGCTCTTCCCAGGCCCTGGCGGCCTGATCATGTCACCAGACCGAGTGTGATTCCAGCGACAGGCAGAGATATAGCAATCCATCCCGACACTACAGTAAAATGGGCTGTATTGGACTTTGGGTCATTGTCTAATACAATACCTTCCCAACAGGCTTGCAAAGGAACCGTGGCTTTTTTCTGATCTTACTTTGCACGCTGCCTCGCATCCTACTCCCGGCTACTGTGAGAACGCTCCATTTTGCTCTGCCCTACAGCACGCACAGGCCCCCGGGAAGACTGTCAGAGCCCCCGGTGCCATGCCCCGCCTTCACATCCTTCCTGCTCTTCCTCCCCTGGCCAGCAGTGGAAGGCCAGCTGTCCTGGGGGTGCGCCCAACAGCAGGAGGGTCCCCCCACCTCTGCAGCCATCGTTGGCCCGAGACGACAGGCGCCATTGTGGAGAGGAGAGAAAAGCCTCCATCTGACAGCTCCCGCTGGCCGTACCATCCCCTGGTGCTCAGCCGGATGCACCTGTTACATCATAAACACTCTTGGCACCCATTGGCTCATCCCTAGATGGCTATTAAAGTTGCAGTTTCAGCCACGTGAGGTCCTGGATGGGCACAGGCTCCAGCCAGGCCGTGTTCCTGGCTGGCTTGGTCGGGCAAATCGATGACCCCCACTTTGCCTGCAAAACGCCAAGGAGACTGATGGAAGCAGGTAAGCTCCCACTGATGGCCTCCTCCAGGACTGAAGGAACACAGACGGCAGGTGCAGGACAACAACCCCTTTCGCCACCTCCCCTCAAGCCAAGAGAACTGAGAGGTGACAAATCTCCTCCCACAGCGCATGGCAACTTGGAGCTCCTCTTCTCCAGCCTGAGGCCAGCACCAGCTCTCAGAGGCTTGTCCCCACAAGCCCTTCCTGCCACCGGGAGCTCCCCCTGGAGCGCGGCTCTCATCCCGGCAGTTTCAGACACGGTGCCACCGTCTTTCAACTTTCCCTACCAGCAGGGTCAAGCTGTCGGCCAGCCTCGACTGCCGTTAGCCTGACACCACAAGCGGCCTCAAAACAAATTAAATGAGGCAGGGAGGCCGAGCGGTGATCATTCCATTACGGCCCCTCTGCTTCCTCTCCGCACGTGACTTGCGCCATCCCTTTTAGAAGGTGAGGCATCTTATTGAATCAGCACTTAATCTACCCGCAGCGCCGTGGAGGAGGGGCAAGGGGACAGGTTCCCCGATCCTTTTATTTTCTGAGGACCTCGCTGGAGACAGCCTGGGTGGGGGGGAGGATGAATTGTGAGGAACCTTGACCCTGTTTCAGGTAAGCCTCTGATTTACAGTTCATTGTGCTTTCTAACGAATAATTTTTATATAATAATTCCACCAGTAAGCACCAAACCTTCTTCTTGGGAATGCAATTAAGGGAAAAATTAGCAATAAATTGTTTTCAGTACTTAACCCAGCTCCAAATTTATGGTTGCTAGAATTTACTGTTTCAGAGGCCTGAAAAATGGCGATTAATTTTATCCCATTTCCTGCCATTCACCCTCAAAACTGAAGTGTGCATCAGGACCTGTTTCACGGCCTTGGGTTTTTCTGGCTTGTTACAAACCTGGAAACTAAACCCCTCCAGACTGTTACCGCTGAAGGCTCCTGAGCCTTAAAAGCAGAGAAGAAAACACTGCTTTATCTGCAAGCGTCTCCTTTTCTTCTACTGCCATGCGATTGCGGGAAGCCCTGAGAGCTGCCCTCGGTGCGGGGATGTGCTTTACAGAGTGAGCGTAAATGAGAAAACACTCAGTTAGCTTCTGACGGCCAATGCTGGATGTATCAGTTTGCCCTATAAATAAGCACTGATCACCTCCATTTTATTGAACTCATTTTCCAGGCAAGCAAAGACCACAAGATTCTTCTGCACATTTTCTCTTTACACCCTCTAGTACCGCTGCTAGCGTCAACTCTGACAGATTTATAGCCCATTCATTCATGGGAACAAAAACCCTGCCACGGCTGGTCATGGGACACGCAATAGCAGTTAGTTCAAAAGATAACAGCTGCAATACCTCACCTCCCCATTCAGCATTACAGAGCTGGCACTACTTTGGAGGTAATAAATGCTTCTTGTTTGTGTGCTTTGAGTCATAATCCACAAATAACTGTGGTCGGCTTCACCCAGGCCCCGCCTCTAGAGGAGCCGCTGTCTGCAACCCCTCCCCAACCGCAGGCCTTAAATCCAGCCCCCTACAAGAGGGCAGAGAGGGGCTGAAGACACAGCCTTGTGTAACCCAAAAGAAGACTTGGTCTCTTTCCTTCCGGTTCATCCAACACGGGCTGCGGGTGGCTGGTGTGCTGAGCCCATATGACTCCCGCACTCACGCAAAGCTGAAAAGCCTGCTTCCTCGTGGTGAGTGGCACTGTGGGGACATGCAGTGACCTTGCAAACTGACCAGAAACAGAGCTGGGAGGTGAGCCCTGTCCCCACCAAAGGAGGCAGCTGGTCTAAGTCCACCATCATCCTCAGAGCCCGGAACACGCCAGGCACAAAGCACACTGCAAGCATGTTCTGAATGAATCAAT
>VBSM01003212.1:890574-908572 GCA_008086735.1 Cheirogaleus medius
TTCTTTTTGACAGATAAGGAATCTGAAGCTCAGAGCAGGGAGAGGCTTGGTCAAAACAGCAATATCGTAGTTAAGCATTCTGGCTCATTCTGGCTCATTGTGAAGTCAGCCTCCACCTCTCATAGGCTTCAGTTTACGCCTCTGTAAAAACAGGGCCATTAACTGTGCCTAGCTCAGGGTCTTGTTGCTAGAATTAAACGCGTGCAGTATATATATTTAAAAACTTAGCACAGTGCTAACCGAGTAGTATGTGTTCTCAAGTAAATTAATTATTCAGTTGGAGAAACAAGATAGTCAAGGAACTTTCAGAACGATCTCTAGAAGACAGGTCACTGGCGGGGAGATAATGTTCTAGGGTCAATGCCTTCAGTCCTTGAAACCTGCCAACACGACAGGGACACCTGCCTCCACCCGTGCTCTGCGGCTGGTTCTTTGAAGACATGTTATTGTTGCTGTTCTTTTAATGTTCTTACAGTCAAACAGCAGGAAAAAAAAAGGATTATTATCCCCAATAATGCAGGGATCCAACAGCCTTCCCCCTGGGACCCGCCCACCCTGGCCTGTGAGTCAGCCTCTCTTGGGGTCCGGGTGGGAGGGGAGACAGAGGCGTGAAGATAGCGCAGGTCCAGGTCAGGCAGTGGAGATGGAAGTCAGTCGAGAGCCTCTGGGCAGTGGAAGGTGCCAGGGAGAGAAGCCAAAGTTAAACTCCCCGTGAAAATGCACAGTTCGGCGGGGGAAAGAGGAGGCTGTGAAATGCATAGAAAATGACACTGGGCATCAGTTGCTATAAGTACATTCTTCGCTAATCAATCAGTTTTTATTGTGACGCCTCTAGCTCAGCTCATAAGGCCAGAAAGCAGCTTCAGCAGCAGTTTAAAATGTTTCCAGTTTAATAATCCCTGCTAATTGAAAGCAGCTCGGAGAGAGGGGGAAGGTGGGGGCTGGGGGGGCATACCCACACAGTTTATGGCAACAGAGCTGTTCCTATGGGAAACAAAATAACCTTTGATGCTAGAGGGGAAACCTGCTTCCCCATCCCCAACAACTAATTCCCACAACTGTCTCCTTTGGCAGTGGAACCTTTTCTTCTTATGTTTTAATTGTGGAACGTTATAGCAGCAGAATTGCTGTGAAACCTGTTTTTATCTCTGGAAAATTAACCACCCCCTGCTGCAAAAACTGGATCTTTTTTTTTCTTCAACAGAGAATTACATTCATTTTTATAATTGTTCTTTTCCTTTCAAATCACCTAATATGACAAATGCTGGGCAACGGTATAGTTCATCTGCTAAAGAGTGTCTTTACGAGCGGCGGCGTCGATGCTTTAATGGAGAAATTGCCTGATTTAAGTAAATCATGTCTCCCACACCCTTACAATCATATTTGTTGCAGATGTCTGCTGACCTGACCCGCAGAGCAAAAACAAAAACACATTTACATTCCCAGGCTGAGATATTTGGTTCAAATGATGTACAAATAGGTCATAATGAAAAGTAATTTTAGCAACCGGCAAAGGTACGATTTAAGTATACTTTTGACAGTTTTTACACATACATAATTATTCAGTATTGTAATTTAAACAGGTGAACGACAGATCTTAGCACAATAGCCTCAGTCTTGGTTTCTCCAACTTCCCAGGCAGAGCTACAGTCGGGGATGTAGACAGAGCAGGAGGATGTCATCGGTCTGATATGCTAAGAATCCGCTGGGTCATTCCTCGCCCTTCGCATTCATGCAAACCTGCCCTAGAAGGTGGATTCAGACACCCAGATCTGGAGCCTGTGAATCTCTATTTATATTAAGCCTCCCCAGCTATTTTCTAAAAGAAATGGGGGCGGGGGGAAGCCTAGACCCTGAGTTCACTCAAGGATGAGAATGGATGAAGGAGGTGGTCGTGAGGGGTGGGAGGGTGGAAAGGTGGAGGGAGGTCACCCATAGCATGACAATATGACAACAGGCACAGTTCCCTCTCCCTCCCCCAGGCTTGCCTCGACGTAGATAATCAGGTCTGGAGACCACAGGTGAGGCAGGGTAGCTAAGACCACAGTGGCTAGTCACTAAGAAGTGGTCCTTCGGAAAAGCACCTTGAGTCAAAATCTTTCCTTCCTTCTCCTCTGCAGTAACCCTAGGAACCCTTTGCGTTGAGAGGAACTGGGGTAGTCGTTGGGTTGGCAGCAGGAGGAAAGGTAGTGATCATTCCCAGCTTGAAGGAGGGAAGGAATTGAGATGAGATTGAATTGTGAGGGAATGACAGGTAGACAGACAGCTGGGGAAGAAGGAACCAGCACCCAGGAGCCGGTGTGCACATTCTGCATCCTCAGATACACACAGCCTGGGCAAACACCTGTGGCCACCGAGGATGGCTCTGCATTGGGACACATAATACGTAAGTAACAATACAAGCTTTAAATTGGGTATCCTTCCTCCTCTCCTGCAGAAAGATTCCAAACATGGAAACTGGAGGGCACTGAACTCTCCAGGTGGTTATAAAGCGTGTTGGTTAGTGAATCAAATGAGGCCGCATTCACGGGAGCACAATGTCCAGCGCTGGGAGGTGACCCCCCATCACCATGGGCTGTCTAAACATACTCAGGAATTGTTCCCTTTGGGGGAAAACAGACCACCTGGGGTATGCGTGGGAAGGAGCACACAGGATGGTGAGAAGCCTGTAAAGTGTCATAGCTGAACAACAAAGGAAGAAAACTCCAGGGAAACAGGCTTGCTGTCCACAAATCCCCGAAGTTAACTGCTCAGGAGCCCTTGCTACCTGCCGGATCTGAGCCGAGCCCTTTACACGAGGTCTCCCTCCTGCCCGGCAACATCACCGCTTCGAGATAGCAGGACCTTGGCCTTCATTTCACAGACAAGAAACCAAGACATGGGGAGGGCGTGTGGCTCACCCAGGATCATCCGCTATGGCAGAACGGAGGAAGGATTCGCGCCTGACACCTATTCTGATTCCCAGTGTCTGGGGCCGGCGCTGCCTCGACAGGGCAGATGGGGGTCGCCTGCAGGGGCTCGGGACTGCGTGGAAGCATATTTCAGCCCAGCATAGATCCTTCTTTTTGATGACGAGAGCCCTAGGAGTCAGAAAGCGGTGGCTGGACACCTGCCTACTGAGGATTTTGTAGAGAACTAAGCTAGGAGTTTCTCTCCGATCCCAGGATTCTGTGTTGAAGGCAAAGTGCCACCTGTCTCCTCCCAATCTTACGTCCTGAAATTGCTTAATCGATGTTTTAAAATTTTCCAACAGTATCCTTTACGTATGTAATAGTGCACTTCTAGAAAATTCTCCTCCCCATGTATTGACACACTCATTTCATTCATTCATTCAACAAATATTCCTCATTCATTCAAAACAAATATTCTCAAGAGTCTGATATTTACAAGGTGATTCAGGGATACAAGACTCTCTTGGCCTTGACGTTGGGCAGATTTCCTCTATTGCCCCAGTAAGACCATCTCCCCGGAGGTCCAGAGTAGGGTTCCAGGGCACTGGGGCCAAGGTCCCCCCAGATCCAGCCTTTGGCCATAATTCTCTCCTGCATCCAACCCTTCCACCTCTGCTCTCAGAAACACCGATTGTTCCTATCATATGATAGGGGATCAACAAACATTTGTTGAGTGGATAAATTAAAATGGGGAAAATCTTAAAAAGTCAACAAACGTGAAGATGTAAGGAAGTTTTTTCTCTAAGCAAAGGCAATTAACAATTAAATATCACAGGAAGCAGATACTCCTTTCACCGAAGACCCAGAAGCTGGTCCTTCCTAAACCTGATTCTACTCAGCAAACCTTTATTCAACCACTTTGCAGGGTGGCGTAGGAAGAGGTTCCTCTCATTTTCCCTCTGCCTTGTCCAGGCCCTGTGGAGAACCCTGAGTCGGAAAAACACAATCATGTTCTTTGCTTTCCTCCAAAGCCAACTGGGCCTCCCAGGCGAAACTGCCAGAAATCCAAAAGAGCTTGGAGTTCTTCCTACCAGGTAGCACAGGTTAGCTCCTTCAGTAACAAAATTTTAAAGTTACACATAAATTTATTTGGTAAAATTTTAAGTATTGCCTGAATAAACTATACCTTCATAGTAAACTAAATTTTGTAATAAACTAAAGCAGTCCATCTATTAATATAAGGCACTGTAAGATTATGAGGCAGCAGTGTTTCTTACTCTAAACAGTGTGATTTTAAATTTATAGCCAATGCCTTTAAAATATTATCCACACTTCATTCCTGAAATTCCATCTACCACCACTGCTACCCAAGAAAATTTGGGGGTTTGTGTGTGTGTGTGTGTTTCTTTTAATTTAAAAACTTTCAGAATATCTACATTTTACCCTCAGTCAAGGCCACTGATTAGAGAACTATTAATAGATTTCTTCCCTGGCAAAACAGCTTTATTTCTTAGGATAATTGTGCTGGTACCGCAACACCTGTTAGCAGTTAGAGCTCTACTTACAATCGTGGTGAGAGGTGGGCTGGCCAAGCCAAGAGTCAGAGGGTCCCTAAACTCAGATACTCCTGGCGTTCACGGCGGAATCAGTGAAACGGAGACGCAGTGCGCATTCCCAGCTCCCAGCCAGATGCCCCAGGCCCAAACAGTCTCTTGGAATCCCTCCATTCTATTCCGGCTGGAGAGAAGATGCTGGCTCCAGAAAGCAGTTCACCAATCATGGTGACAGGATTAAGAAGAAGAACACCCGTTTTCATAATGATAAACAGTGTACGTCCACACACGCGCCCTGGAAAACTCCCATTCCCCTAATCTGTCGCCGCATTCTGGGGGGCAGTAAGCCCCTTCCTTTATCATCACAGCCACCCGAAGGACAAACTTTATGTGACTTGGGCAAGACACAATGCTCAGTTAATCATCTGCATCCAGAGCTTTAAAGAGAGTCCCCTGAATTCACCCTGAAAATGCAGCATTTGAAAGGAGCTCTCAGATACGGCAGACAAAAACCTTGCGGTGCCAGAAAGTAACTAAGAATCAAGTATGGGGGCACACGGAAAGGCCCCAGAAGAGGCTCCTAATGGCCAAATATGGGATAATTTAAGCAAGAAAATAAATAATAGTAATGGACTGTAAACCCCTAGAATAAAATCTATATCCATAAGTCCATGCTGGTATACATAAATAATTGCATAAATAAATAAATGGGGGAGAGGAAACAGTTGTTTCTGACTATGGAATTTCACTTAATAAGTATGGAAGAAATGATGGGGATAGAAAAGACACTATTAGGCACACACCAAGATAATAAAAACTGCAAGCAAGAATCAGGGATGGATGCTGAAATTAGTGGGCAAAGGTGTGATAAGAAACAAGGTATCTGCATGGTCTCAAAAGGTCTCCCTACAAGATGCTTGTTAATTACAAAGAGAAGAACAGTAACTTTACAGCAGAGAACGTGGTAGATGGCTCCTACTTGATCAAACTTAACATCACTTGTATATAGACCTCATGTACCACCTGATAAGATGCAATGAGATATTAAAATGCAAATCTTTTTCCTTTAACACTTTCTATTACATGTAAAACATAATAGGGATAATATGATTACTTGAGTAACAACATAATTTAACAATTAAAAAATAATTAGTTGGTGTCAACATTTTATATAATACAATAATACATAATAATACTTTATTAATGATATATTTGATTGAGCATAAGATTTTTCTGGCTTACTTTTCTGCAAATTTCTGCAAGTTCATTTATTAGGTGATCGAAATTTATACTTCTAGCAACTTCATTTTCAATCAATAACCACTGAAAGTGATATCAGTCAATTGTGGCAAATTACAAGATTGCAAATAATATTTTATCATTTTTTATTTGAGAATGGCCTTCTTGCTGATGCAACTGTTACTGGAGCTCTTAGCATTTTATAGTCTGTAACAATATTGAGACAAATTTCTGTTAAACTATTTCAAAATACAAATTTTAATACATCCAGAGCTGATGATTCTCATGGAATAATTTTTCTAAAAAGATTTAACTCTTCATAAGAATTGGTTTTGTGTAAGTTTGGATTTAATTTTCGATGTCAATTTATACAATGGTGCTTTAATATTTCCTCTGACATTTGCTGTAACTTGTCGGGGGCAAAGAAGAAACTGAAAGTGTCTTCATGATTTGTATATAATTCAAAATTCCTGTTCATGTAGTCTCTCACTGTATCGTCAATTGCAAGGAAAAAAAATTAATGTTAAAATTGACTTCCTCGTTAATAATTGATTCACGCGAAGATTCATATGAAAATAGCGCTCTCCTACACTGAACATGGAAATCCTTAAATCTAAGCCTGTGGATGTTTTCTGTGGAATGTGGTAGCAGGTTTCTAAACCAGAGATTCTGAGCTGTTTGAAGATTCTGGTAACTCTCTGATATGCTTTATCACAATGTCCGTGTACACACTTTCATTTTGTAATAATTTACTGACCAAGTTTGCAGCCTGAGCCCTAGCAGTTCCCATCCTGCTGCTCAGGTGGAAGAGTTAGTATCTGTGCAGACAGGCCCTGGGACACAGAGGTAAACTGGCCTTCAACGCGGGTCCCAGCACAGTTCCCGTGTGCAGCCCATCCTGTGGCCACGGCTGTCCGCACCACCACTGCGGTTTCTGCCGCGCCGTCACCACCGTCAGTCCCGGTCCAGTTCCCAGTCCACGCTGCCAGCCAGAGTCTCCGCTGCCCCCGTGCATGCCCCAACATCCCACCAGACTTTACTCGCATGGCTGTGCAGTTCAAAGATAAAATTATCAAAAAACTCAATTTTTCTCCCCCTTTTTACTTGTACAAATTTAGGAGGTACACGTGCATTTTTGTTGCATGCATAGATTGTGTGCGTCAAGCCAGGGCTTTGGGGGTATATACATCACCTGAATAATGTTCATTGTACCCATTAACCAATTCCTCATCATCCTCCCCTCTCTCACCCCCTCATCCTTCTGAGTCTCCATTATTAAAAGATTCCAAAGACTTTCTCAGCAGACCGTTCGCATACCCAGCGCTCACAGGCTTTCTGCTGACGAAGCCAGCCCTGCGGGTGCATTTGTGGAGGTTTTTTGCGTAATGTCGTTCTGCTAAACGTGTTGTTCCACTACTTTACGTTCACTCAGCACAGGTCCAGGATAGAACAGAGAGAACTGCCTCATCCTGTCAAGCTGCCGCATGGTGTGCCGGGGGAGGCTATCCCATTGTCTATCTTTCCATTGCTCTGTTGATGAACGTTTAAGCTGTTTCCAGGATTTCATGCGGCATTACAAATACTTCTGCAGTGAACATCCTCGTGCACTTGTGCTATTGCTTCTCTAGGGCAGATGCCGAGAAGTGGAAGGAAGGGCTGGATTTTAATGAAATACATCTAACTTTTGTTGAATTGCCACTATGCACCAGGCAGTGTGCTAGGTGTTTCACACACGTCTCATCTAATGCTCCTACTAGGACTGTGAGGCAGGGAGCAGTACTCGATCCCCACGTTATGAATGAGAGACCTGAGACTCAAAGAGGCTAAGAATGTTGCTCAAGACATACAGCCAGTGAGGATAAAACCAGAATTTTTAAACCAGGTTGTGTCCCACTCCAGAACTTCTGCTCCTGACTACTGCGCTGTTCTGCCTCCCCGTGGGTGTATTTATGAACCAGTTTGCCTTTGTGAATTGGAAACCCAGTATCATGCATTGTGAACAAGAAGCTGTTATAATGCTGTTTTATCATTGACTCATCCTGACAACCCAATGAAGTTGAAATGTTTGTCCCCATGTCAGAAAGGAGACTGAAGCTCAGAAACTTGACCAGACCCCACTGTCAATCAACAGCAGAGCTAGGGTCTGCCCCCGAGCCCCTCTGTTCTCCTGCAGAGGAGGATGTGCTATCTGGGGATGTTCACCAAGACACAGTTTCCTATGTTCCGAAACAAACCAAACGTTATGCTTTCACTTTGGTACCCTGCAACCCTGGTGTTCTCTGAATTTGAACCACAGACATAAATAGGGGCAAAGAGAACAAAAGAAAACACCTTCGGGTTGAGTCAGTTTGACCCTAATCTGTACGGAGGAGGAGATCAGGGCACGATAAAGGGGTGGCCAGACAGGAAAAATGGCAGCACCTTAATTCTCTACGCAGAGCCAAACTCAAGTCAGGGCAGTCTCTGTACAGTCTCTAAAATTAGTTTCCTCTCTTACATATTGTCAGAATAGTAGGAACACATGTTCTAGAAGGCTGACACCATTTCAGACCTCTTTACCTCTGCCATCAAGGCAAATAAAGGAGGAGGACACTCCTTCCTTCCCATTTTTGTTTGTTGTGGGGCTGCCAGGGGAGCCTCTGGCTGTGGCTCACAGAGCCCAACTTGGCAAAGGAACACCACTGTCGATCCACATTTTTCCCTCCGCCCTTCGCAGGGCCTGGAAGATCTACACGGGAGCCCTCACACTCCTTTCCCCTCAGAACCCCTACTGAATAGCCCTCTGACCTGCCCTGCACGGGAGAGAAAAAGGAGAGAAGTCACAAGACATGTGGAAATATTTAGCCACTCGAGGTGCACACATAAATCTAGGCAATTAGAGCAGATGTCACGTTGTGTGGCAGAGTGAGTGCAAGAAACAGGAGAAAAGTGTAAAGATTCTCTAGATGTTCTTCCGAGAGAACATTTCAACTATGAAACTACGGGAGGCAGCTCGAAAAAGAAAAATCTGACTCAAAGATAAACGAAAATGAGAAAGAAATAAGAAGCAGAGGGCATTTATCCTGCATATAAAAATGATTCAAAAGGAAAGGAAAGAAGAGTGGAGGAACAATAATTAAAAGGAAAACAAATTCTTCCTCAGGGTGCATGAATATGGAAGTCTTCAAGGTGAAAAGGATCCTTGGGAACAAAACCCTGACTCAGAAGGAACTAATATGGGATATGCTTTCATTTCACATAAAAAGAAAAGAGTGCTATAAGCAACTAAGCACAAAATGTAAATGAGCTAAATGTTTCTATTAAAAGACTTACTTTGAGTCAAAAACAAAATCGAGCTTTGTGCTATTATAAAAGAACACACCTATAATAAAATGTTCCAAAAAGCTTAAAAATTTATGCATTTATTCATTCAATAAATAAATATTGAGTTCTTTCTATGCGCCAAATAGAGTGATGGGCAAAGACTTACCAGACTTACTTACAAAAATAAATCAGAGATGATAATATTAATATTTAACAAGGTAGAGATTGAAGCAAAATGGCCAATGTGAACATTTTTATCTCAATCTTCGCCAGATATAGAGTACAATAAAGAGGATTTGACCAATATTAACTTGAATGTATATACATATACATATGTACTATATATACACATATATACATATGTTCGTATAGATACACACAAATCATATGCCCAAAGGTCTAATATAGTATTTGAACAAAATGGGTTTGAACAGTATTATTAATGAACTTGAATACACACTCACTCTCACATACACACACACACGCCCCTTAAACTTTATACCCAAAGGTCTAATATGATAGCAACTAACCATGAGTAGCTGTTTCAATTCCAATTTTAACTAATTAAAATTAAATAAAATGAAAAACCACTGCTTCAGTCTCACTAGCTACATTTTATGTGTCTAGTGGCCATTCTGTCAGTCAGTGCAGACATAAAACATTTTTATCATTGCAAAAAGTTCTATTGAACAGGGTTGCATACAGAATGCAGTTTTTACAATGCTATATAGCATTTACAAAATTTCCATATAACATGCACAGAAGAAGGATAAACTTTTTAAATTTTAATTGAGATTAATAATTAAAAATCAAGATCTTAGTACAAGATGTGCTCATTGCTACTGGTGTGTCATTGTATCTAGGACCTCTCGCAGACAGAGCTGGGAAATATTGCACACACACTATATGGGCATCAATATTTACTTCTGTATCTATAGAGAATGATGATAAAAATAGAGATATAGATAGACAGACAGGCAGATAGATTAAAAACCATGGGTTCATCTGCTACCTTTGATTCCAATTCAGTGTGACAGGGTACATTCCCAGTCTTCTCCTTCCCATATTTCCCCAACAGTGAGAAACTCAGTTCCCATTTTCCTCAATATACAATATGTACTCATTTGCTCAATCCTAGAACTCATAGAAGGTGCGTTCAAAATTCCAACCCATTACCACTGCAGGAGGGAAATTGACTAAACGCAACACCAGCCAGGAATCAGTATTTGTTTACCATTAGTTGGCTGGTTGGTTGGTTGGTTGATTAGTTGCTTGGTTCTAGGGAGGGCTCCTTGGAGAAACAACTGAGCTAGAACAGGGAGAATACAAAATGAACCTGAAACATCTTTCTGTGCCAGAAAGTAAGGCAGTGCTCAAAGAGTTACGAGGACACGTCAAAAAGAGGCAAGAACCAGATGGAAGGGATCCCAATTGCCAAATTTGAGACAATTTGAACAACAAAAATATATTTTTATATAATGATAATAGTGGATTATAAGCCATTAAAAAATGAAGAATCCCTGACTCCATACTGATATAAACGAGTAAATTATTATTTTAAATTAAGGGAGCAGGTAGAAAAAGCTCCTCCCTATAGTGGAATTCTGACTGATAATATAGAATCAATGAGGGAATTAGAAAATCATCAGTGTATAATAAAATGAGTGGGTGAGGCCGGGCGTGGTGGCTCACGCCTGTAATCCTAGCACCCTGGGAGGCCAAGGCAGGCGGATCGCTCAATGTCAGGAGTTCGAAACCAGCCTGAGCAAGAGCGAGACCCCGTCTCTACTAAAAATAGAAAGAAATTAATTGGACAACTAAAAATATATAGAAAAAATTAGCCGGGCATGGTGGCGCATGCTTGTAGTCCCAGCTACTAGGGAGGCTGAGGCAAGAGGATTGCTTGAGCCCAAAAGTTTGAGGTTGCTGTGTGCTAGGCTGATGCCACGGCACTCACTCTAGCCTGGGCAACAGAGTGAGACTCTGTCTCAAAAAAAAAAAAAATGAGTGGGTGAAAATTTAATGAAGAATATTCACATAGTATGGAAGTATCACCTCACAATTGGTTATTAGTTGCAAAGGATAAAATGGTAACTTTATAGTGGAGGAGCCAGACAGACACCACCTCAACCATGTGATCAAAGTTAGCAGCATCAGTGTTGGAACAAACCAATATTGTGTGCCTCCTGATAAGACACACTTGCATGATATTCCTGCCAAAAGTGCAGAAACCGAATCCATGTGTGAGGAGTCATGAAACAAACCCAAATGAGAGACATTCTTTATAACAACTAGCCTGTGCTCTTCAAAAATGTCTAAATCAAGAAACACAACTCAGGAAAAGAAAAATAAATGCCACGTATTCTCACTTTTAAGTTGGAGCTAAACTTGGCTGCACAAAGGCCCACAGAGTAGAGTAAGGGACATTGGAGATTTATAAGGGAGTAGCTTATAAAAGCTTATAAAGGAGGTGAGGGATGAAAATTCACCTGTGGGGTACAATGGACAGTACTCTAGTGATGGGTACATAAAAGCCCAAACTCCACCACTACACAATATATACGTGTAATGGAATCAACTTGCACCCCCTAAATCTGTTAACATTTTTAAAAAGTGAAGGATCCCTACTAGTAAAACAAAAAATTAATCATCTTCAAATAAGACTTGGGTTAAAGGAAAGATATATCATGTTCTGATAATAGTGATAAGAATAGCCCTTTTTCAATTAATTTGTAAATATAATGTGATTTCAGTTAAAAATCTTTATAAGAGAAAAATGTTCATAAAAATTTTAAAAAATGAGATAGGAATTAGAAGGGACTTACCCTATCATATATTCAAATAAATTACAAAACTATGGTATTAAAACAATGTGGAACTGGCCTTGAAAAAGACCAATGTGAAAGGTCATAAATAAGAAATTTATCTAAGAAAAAATAAAATGATAAATGAACATATTAAAATATGATTAGCCTATTAATTACCAAAGAAATGTAACTCAATAAAAAATAACACTTTTGGCTTCCAAATATGCAAAGAATGGAAAGGACTATAAAATACAGTTGCTGATGAAGAAATAGGAAACTGTATACTCCCCATATACTTTGAATATGAGGGCAAATTTCTATAACCTTTTTGGAAAGCCATTTGGAAATATGTAAGAAAAACTTTAAAATGTAGTGTAAACTTTGACTCAGTAATTTTTATGTTTAAAATTAGTAGCAGTTTTATTTTCTTGTGATTTCCTCATCTGGCTTTGGTAACAGGGTAAAATGCTGGCCTTATAAAAAGAATTTGGAAGTATTTCATCCTCTTTGATTTTTTGGAAGAGTTTGTGGAGAATTGGTATTAGTTTTTTAAATATTTGGCAGAATTCAGCTGTGAAGCCATCTGGTCCTGGGCTTTTCTTTGTTCGGAGACTTTATGTTACTGTTTCAATCTCCTCTCTTGTTATTGGTCTCTTCAGATTTTCTATTTCTTCATGATTTTGTTTTGGTAGGTTGTATTTGTCTAGGAATTTATCCATTTCTTCTAGGTTATCCAATTTTTAGTATATATTTGTAGTAGTCCCTTATGATCCTTTGTATTTCTGTGGTATCCATTATAACATCTCCTCTTTTATTTCTGATTTTATTTGAGTTTTTTCTCCTTTTGTATTTGTTAGCCTAGCTAAAGGCTCGCCAATTTTATTTATCTTTTAAAAAACTCAACTCTTAATTTCGTTGATCTTTTGTATTTTTTCTAGTCTCTATTTCATTTATTTCAGCTCTAACCTTTATTATTTTTTTCTTCTGCTAACATTGGGCTTAATATTTTCTTCTTTTTCTATTTCTTTGAGGTATAATATGAAGTTGCTCATCTACAATCTTTCTTCCTTTCCTTCCTTGTAGCATATATTGCTACAAATTTTCCTCTTAGAACTGTTTTTGCTGCATCCCGTAAGTTTTAGTATACTCTATTTCCATTTTTGTTTGTTTCCATATTTTTTTAATTTCTCTTTTAATTTCCTTATTGACCTATTTGTTGTTCAGGGGCATATTGTTTAATTCCCATGCATTTGTGAATTTTCTGCAATTCCTTCTGTTATTGATTTCTAACATCCTACCATTGTGGTCAGAGAAGAAAGGCCCTTGATATGATTTCAATCTTCTTAAATTTGCTAAGATGTATCTTGTGGACTAACATAAGATCTATCCTGGAGAATGTTCTGTGTGCACTTCAGATGAATGTGTGTTCTGTTGTTGGATGAAGTGTTCTGTATGTGTCTATTAGGTCCATTGGCTCTAAGGTGTTGTTCAAGTCCAATGTCCCTTATTAATTTTCTGTTGGATGACTGGTCCATTATTGAAAGCGATATAGTGAAGTTCCGCACTGTTATTGTATTGCAATCTATTTTTCCCTTCAGATCTTTTAATATTTGCTTTATATATTTAGGTGCTCCATTGTTGATGAATGAATGAAGAAAATGTGGGTTTTATACACAATAAAATATTATTCATCCTTAAAAAATAGGAAAAAAAATCTGTCACTTGTGACAACATGGATAGAATTAGGGAACATTATACTTAGTAAAATAAACCAAACATAGAAAGGTAAATACTGCATGTTCTCACTTACATGTGGAATCTAAAACAATAAAACTCATAGAAGCTCAGAGTATAACGGTGGTTACCAAAGACTGAGGGGAGCGGGTGATGGGATAGTCAAAGGGTACAAAGCCTCAGTCAGGAGAAAAACGTTTGACTTTTTGTAGATCAATAGCACGGCATGGTGAATACAGCTAATAATTGAGTTCTGTACATTTCAACATGGCTAACAGAATAAATTTCTAATGTTCTTGTCACAAAAAAAGTTAAATATTTGAAGTGATGGGCATGTTAATTATTATAGCTTAATTTAATATTTCTATATTGCATTCAAAAATAATACCACTCTGTACCCCATAAATATATACAACAATAATTTGTCAGTATATAATAAACAGAAATTTTTTAAATAGAATAAAATTTGAAACAACCTTCCACTTGACCTCATGGAATACTATGCATCCATCTAAAATCACATCCTTGAAAGACACATGATTCAATGGAAAGATGTTCACAACACAGCAAGTGACAATGCAGATTAGGAATGGCTCTGCACAGTAGGATCCCACGTTTACAAAGGAGCAGGCATCCAGAGAAGATGGTTAGTAGACAGACAGAGAGACTCGGAGGATGAGCCCCATCTGTTTCCCTGCAGCTGTAGTGCCTTTATGGTCAGTCAGCCCACCCCATTACTCTTCCCTCCTTAGCTTTATGTCTTCCATTAC
Organism: Cheirogaleus medius; assembly: GCA_008086735.1. Classification (NCBI taxonomy): domain Eukaryota; kingdom Metazoa; phylum Chordata; class Mammalia; order Primates; family Cheirogaleidae; genus Cheirogaleus; species Cheirogaleus medius. The sequence goes on from VBSM01003212.1 coordinate 904,872, forward strand.
TATGGTCAGCATCTGGATGCCAGGGTTGTAATTCATCCATTTACTCATTTTTTGTATGAGTCAAATATGGAAATAAACGAAGACCACCCAAATGAGAACAAGCAAAGGCTGTTTATTCAGAGCTTGCTATGCCAAGGGAGTCAACCACCATTGCTTGCATTTGGCAGCGACCCGAAGGCAGGCAAAGGGGAGGAAAAACTTTACAGCAGAAGAAAGAGAAGGCTTCGGGTATGCCCTGTTGGCATGGGGAAGCCGTAAGCAGGCTAACTGAAAGCAGGGCATCCTGTGTGGTTGGCTGTGTGGGCATGTTTGGCTTTCTCCAATTGGTCCTAAGTTGTAAGCAGGGACGGAAATTAGGGACACTGTCAATCATTCATCAAGTCCTGGCCATTTGAAGCCAAGTGTTACGGAGGTTATTGTTTGACTTCCTGGACCGGTTGGTAGAGACAGTAGTTTGAATTCTTGGGCTGTTCTGCAGACTCTAGGTCAGAGTTCCATTTTTACCTGTGGTCTGGTCACTGTCTGTATATTCCGTCTCTCGTAAGCATTGGGGAAAATATTGGTTTACGAAGGAGTATGAAACACATTGCCTGCCTTTAGGGAGATTATGGTCTGGCAAAAAAGACATCCCACTATTATTTTAGAATTTCCTGGTGACTTGTCCGTTTATATGGAAGGAATGTCTACCCAGCACCGTGAGAGCACACTGCTCTTGAGATAAAAGCCACACCCCAGCACCATGGCCTGGAAGACCCCTCATTACCGGCCCCTTCCACTTCATTTCTCACCACTCCTCCCTCACTCGCTGCTCTGCAGGATGCGCAGGTGGCCCCACCAGTGGACAACAAGTCCTCCCAGGACACAGGCAGTAAGGTATGCAACGTCCGCTGACCATGTTTGTCACCACGTGCCAGCAATTCTGCTGAACAATGTCAATAACTAAAAAAAAAATACTTCCACGTACACACAGAAATCTATTATTGGTTTAGTTTCTAAACAATTGTTACCATTACTTTGAGTTTTAATCATATATATGCAAGCTTCAAATTAGCACATTTTTTATCACTTACATTTTAATGCACATTAATTTCTTCATGGAACTGAATTCAAATTCAAATAACTCCCAGTTGTATAGAGGTCCCTGAGACTCGGGGACTCAACAATGTACATTTGTTTAAAGAGTAAGTTTGTAGCCGTTCAGAATTGCTGAAGTTCATTTTGGGCATAGTCCCTGTACCCAGGCCCTGTGGAACCACACATCCCTGCATTTAAATAGTAGATCCCAAATAAACCATGATAGCCCAGTGATTGCAAAGACAAGGAAACATAACTTATATTACTTCAATTCAGTCATTCTAAGTGATCACTTGGAAGTTCATTTATGTTTAAAGTTTAAAACCGAGTGAAGTATGTAGTGTTGTTACCTTTGTTTGATAAGTGCAAATTTTAGTTCATGCATGAATTATTGAATTTTAATAGTGTCTTTAAGATTAAAATTTGTTATTTTCAACTGTTACTTGAAAACGAAAAGAGAATCATGAAAATAAAATTTTACAGCAATGGTACAATTTAGTACCTGGTGTGATGCTATAGAGGAGGTTGATCAGTCACAAAGATATTTGCAAACAGCCAGACCCTCCCTTAAACAATGTACAGTGAAGCATCAAGCTTTAAAACCGTTTCTTGAAGATCTACGCTCTGAACTTGCAGAGAAGGCCATTAACTATGCAGCATACAAATATAAGGAAATAGACAATTAAATAGAAAAATAATCAAATTTTGAAGCCAAATTCGAGGAGAAATGACAAAAGACACTGGTCTAACACTGCCAGAAGAAATTAAAAGAGCAAAAGCTTAAAAGTCTTGATCATTTTCACCAAGAACTTGTCACTTGGCCTAAAGCAATAGATCCAATAATGTCATGTTCACTATCGTTCGACCATTCTTTCTGACTTTTATAAAAGACGAAAAACTTTGAAAGTTTTTACTGAATAAAATAGGAATTCATGATGAGCTTTCTGGTGAGGATATTTTAGTGGTTTTCAACTAGGGGAGATATTTTAGATGGGATTTTTATAAATCTCTGCCAAAATTATCCTCACATTTAAGACTCTCATAACTATTTGTATGTATGTTCATGTGAAAGAAACTCTTTGAAATTAAAATTAATAAAGATGTGTTCTTCAACCAGACATGGGTGAAGACAAACTGACCGACCTGGCCGTAATGAATATTGAACATGTATTAATGAAGCCACTGGCAAATTTGAGAAGTCAAGGCTCCAATTAGAAACTATAATGTTATTATTCACTACTACAACAGACAGACATATAGAAGTAAGTTTGTCCACATTTATGTACTTTAATAAAAGTATTCGTCTATTATGCATTTTTCCTTTTGATAGTATAATTTTTTCTTCTGATATAATTATATATGAGACATTCCATAAAAGAAACTTGTTTACTATCTATACTTCTTTTCTGGTCATTATTATATCTTTAATTTCTGGATTTTTATTGAAAATTATTTTGGCATATAGAGGAAAGAGGGTGCTAGAATGATCCCCTCTGTGTCTCAAATGCACCAGGTTCCCTCTGTTCCCAGTGCCCCTTGGGACACATCGAGCTTGTGCCCAAATCTGAGCTTTCGAACCTACCACTCCCCTGCCTGGAGCACTTCCCTTCCAGATCTTCAAGGGCTAGACTCTTCCCAGCTCAAATGTCACTCTCAGAGGGCGTCTGACTCTGTTTTCTGCTGCTGTAAGAGAATACCACTAGGACATTTGTAAAGAAAGGAAGTTCATTTCTCACAGTTCTGGACACTAGGAAGCCCAAGGGCACGGTGCCAGCATCTGGCCAGAGCCTTTGTAAAGCACCGTAACATGGCAGGAGGACCAGCAAGTGCACGAGACAGAGAGAGAAACAGGGGCCAAACAAGACCCTTTCGTTGGGAGCCCATTCCCAAAACGACTAACCCACTCCTGAGATAACAGCATTTATCCATCCATGACAGCAGAGCCCTCCCAACCTAATCACCTCTTAAAGGTCCCACCTCTTAATACCATTACAATGGCAATTAAATTTCAACGCGAGTGTTGGAGGGACAGCCACAGCCTCTGCTTTGCTATGCTCTGCCTGGCCATTTTTGCAAATGAGGCTGCTTCCCCCAAAACAGCTCTCCGAGTCTTGCATTATCCTGTTTATTTATTCACTTGTTAATTGTCTCTATCCCGAGACCAGCATGGAAACCCGGCCAGGAGAGTAGGCTGTGCTGCCCTGTTTCCCGGTCTCCCCTCCGCACGGCACCTTGCACACATGAGACCCACAGGAAGCATCTGTGGTTTTGACCATGAACTCAGGGGAGAGGCGCCTGAGCTGGAGGGGCAGGTGGGTGGAGTGGGATCCGCCAGGTGCAGGCCCCTGAGGCTGAAAAGAGATGGCTGAGAAAGTAAGCAGGAGCCGGGGGAGGACAGGGAGAACTTTCGGGGAACTGCACGTGGGCAGCGTGTCTGCAGGGCATTGCTGTGGCGAACAACCGTTGAGGACCCTGAGATGGTCGTCCTGACCCAGGGTAGATTGACAAGGGATGTTAAGGAGTTTGGGCTTTATGCTCAAAGACATTAGGAGCTGTTTTAAGCAAGGGAGGGACATGACCCGATTTGCCCTCTGGAAATATCACTGTGGCAGCAGAGAGGAAAAGGA
>VBSM01003212.1:908881-945938 GCA_008086735.1 Cheirogaleus medius
GAGGCAGGACAAAGGCAGAGCTCTCCTCGCTCTCTACCATGGGAGGACACAGGGAGGTCTCTGAGGACTGGCCCAAATACAGACACTCCAGGAGGGAACCGCTGAAAGATGAGAGGCCACTGATCCTCCTTTATCAAAATCCAGTTTGGCAAGGCTGCAAAGGACGCCGCACTGTGAGCCCCAGAACCCACGTGCGGCTCCCAGCCGGGGACACAAAGACACGGCTCCGGAGCCAGCGCGTGCTCCAGAGACCCCTCCTCCCACACCAGTGCCCAGCATGTGCCTTGTCCCCAACTCAGCTGCTGATGTAGGGACTCTCCCGGGACAGGGAGCAAGGGGCAGGCTTTGAATCTCTGCGTGCCGCAAGGAAGAAAATCAATTTCAATGCCCAGAGGAGGGGATCACTGCAGCAGAAGGTCACCAACTACTACAAGTCGCTGTATTGTCTCGGAGACTTGGACAGGGAAAAATGTCTCAAAGTGAGGTAAGAATGCTCTGAGGTCTGATGCAAACTGCTCCCCAAGAATAACGTGAGGCGGTCCCGGGGGACAGGACCACACAAAGGAAGAGGTTTCTTTGTGCACCCACAACTGTGGAGAAATTCCAAACTCCGGCTCCGGCCACCTCCGGCAAGGCCTCAACTGTAGCTGCGGAGTTCTGACGCATGTTCAATCTTTGGGAAGCGGGCTGACATTTTAACAGCTTTGTTACGGTAGCAGCAAAGCCCGTGGCGGTGGCCACTTCACTTGGGTTTCAGAGACACACCTCACAGCCCAGCCTCCGCGCCCTAGAGCTCTCCGGTTAATGCCAGTTTCCCGGAGCACAATGCAACGATGCTAGGTGTGTGGCTGAGCTGTGACTTCTAGGTCCCCCGCAGCAAAGATGGAATGCCCCTACCTATGCCCACGTGCCTTTCCTTGGGGCCAGTGCAACAGAGGACAAACAAAACAGAGGTCGAATGAAAGGTCACTGGGCTGGACGTTTAATTGAGGCTGCCACTCCCTGGGCCATTTGCATTAAGTCCAAAACCCTTCTGGATAGTAAGAGGCAGTACCTCAGCCCTGTTTCCTGATATTCAAAGTTAGAGAAGCCCATGGGGTAGACTATAGGGACCCCAGCCAAGACCAAGAGGCCATGGAAGGCGAGGAAGCTTCTGGAACAAAGACACCTTGAGGAAGTGGGAGTCCGGGCAGGCAAGCGCAGTGCACAGTGTGGGTAGGGGACATCTCGGTGGCTCTCCTCCCTTATGACACGTTTTGCCAGGGCTTTTGAGAGAAAACATCTGTGGACCAGTGCTCCTCCTAGCAGAGGGGACCAAAGTAACCCAGAGGTAACTAGGGAGGGCCGAGCAGGAGCCAGCTTGCAGCTCAGCAACCGCCTGGAAGCCACACCCTCAGGCTGCTCATAGCCTGGGAAGAATTAAGATTAAATTAAAAACTGGTGAGATGGCACCAAAAGCACAATTCGTAAACGAAAACAATGATAAATTGGACTTCATCAAAATTAAAAACTTCTGCTCTGCAAAAGATGCTGTTAAGAGAATGAAAAGACAAGCCACAGACTGTTAGAAATTATTTGCAAATCACATATTTGACAAAGGACTTGAATCCAAATTCTATAAAGAACTCTTAACACTCAATAATAAGAAAACAAACAACTCAATAAAAATGGGCAAAACTTTTAACACTTAACTGAAGAAAACAGACAAATACCAAATAAGCACATGAAAAAATGTGCTCAGCATTATTACTCATTAGAGAAATGTAAATTAAAACCAAATGAGATGCCAATACACACCTATTAGATTAGCTAAAATATCAAAAAGAAAGAAAGAGAGAGGAAGGAAGGAAGGAAGGAAGGAAGGAAGGAAGGAAGGAAGGAAGGAAAGAAAGAGTGATAATATCAAGTGCTGGTGAGGATGTGGAGCAACTGGAATTCTCATACATTGTTGGTTAAAAAATGGTACAGCCATTCAGGGCAACAGTTGGGCGTTTCTTATAAATTATAACCCTCAAGAAATGGAAATGTATGTTCTCACAAAAACCTGAATCCAAATGTTTGCAGTGAATTTACTCACAATCACAAAAACAAATGTAAACAACCCAAATGTCCTTCCACTAGTGAATGGATAAACAAATTGTAAAACATTCATATTGTAGAGCACCATTCAGCAAGAAAAGGAACAAACTACTGTTACGCACAAGAACCTGGGTGAATCCAGAACATGTCACGATACGTGAGAGAAGTCAGACACAGAAGACCACATCCTGCATGATCCTGTTTCTATGACAACCTGGGACAGACAAAAACTGTGGGATCAGAAAGCATCAGTAGCCACCAGGAGTTGGGGGCGTGGGGAGGGCTGGTTATAAACGGGCAGTAAGAGAATTGGGGGGTTGATGGGTCTGTTCGGTACCTTGATTTTGGTGGTGATTATGTGGCTGTTTGCTTTTGTCTAAACTCCTAGAACGGTGCACCAAAAAAAGTGACTTCTTATCGCATATGAATGAAAAAAGCAAATAAATTTGTTAAAAGAGCATTTTAAAAACTGGTGGTAAGAAGCTTCTTCTCAGAATGTATTTTCCCCCAAATTCGACAAACATGACAAGGGAACCCCACCCGTTCAGCACCTGGGAGAAGCCCCCATGGGGCCTGGCAGTCTGAGAGGATCTGGGGGGGCTGGGGCCCCTGCCCCTTCTGCCTTTCAGGGCTAACTCTGGGGCACACGGGGGCAGACAGACATCGCAGCTGGAGCCTGGGGCTCTCGTGGAGGAGCTGGGGTTTTAACTGGGTCCCGAGAAGTGGGTGGGACCCAGGAGCGTGGGCCTGGGGAAGGCAGGCTCCGTGAGCGCACAGACAGGGCCAGACCACACATGCTGACGGAACTCAGCAAGGGTCCTGTCGGCACAGCCACAAGCATCCTGCGGTGACTCATTTGGGAACCAGATGGGACATAAATAAATATCCAACGTTTAGCCTACTTAGATCAAGTGGTACAAGAGGCGTGGGGAAGGCCTTCTTACCAGCGCTGCAAATAGCCCGTCGGAAGGCAGAACATCACGTAGAGGTCGTAATGATCCCACCGGCTGACATGTTTGCCATGTGCCAGGCATTGCTGCAAGTGAGGATGTGTATTGACTCATTTGATCTGCCCACAACTCTCCACGAGGCACTGTCATGACACCCGTTTTGCAAGTGGGTAAACTGAGGCACAGAGCGACGAAGTAACATGCCCAGGAGTACACAGGCGGGGTGGAACCCAGGCAGTCTGGCTCCGAGCGTGCCCTCTCGACCACATGCTGAGCTGCTGTTTGATCCGAGTAATTATAACTGCACAGACAGCTTGACATATATTTTTCCAACCATCTTTTTCTTCGCTCCTCTGTCAACATTATGCCACCGGCCCACCACAGCCTTCCAAGCCTTGTCCGGTTTCAGTGCACACCCGTGGCCCGCGTGGCATTGCGTAGCACGCGTGTGTGTATGCACAAGGATGTGTACACCCCCAGGTCGGCCCTCTCCCCTCAAGGAAGCCAACAGACTCAATTGAGCCAAACACCACAGAAGAACCACAAGACGCTGGTTCTTAAAAACACTAAGTCTTTTCCAAAAGAGGCCGGGATGTACAACCACCAGTGGGAGCCAAATGTCGTCTAAGAACAGCCAATAAATTAATTTCATGTGGAAAAAACAGGGTTGGCCCTGGGTTAATAAAGATTCCATCGACATGAAGATCCCATTACAACACAGACTCCCCTGGCAAGGGTCTCATCTGCTGAAGCCGTTTTGGATTCGAGCTTCTCCAGGGTCCCCCCTGCCTCACAAAGATTCCACATCAAATGTACAAAAGATGGACCTGTCTAGACGTCCCCCTGCACATAAAAAACCGTGCAGCCATCCCGTCGGTCACACAGAAGTAGGCCTGTGAAAAGTCCCCCACACGCTGGCCACCAGCAGCCGGCAAAACTGGGAGGACAAACATAGCCGTTCTGACTTAGAAATACTATTCAGGCTTTTCGTAGGAATTGTTATTGAGCTTCTAGCAGATTCTGAGGACTTCGTGAAAACTGCAGGGGAAAGTTTTTGTTGCAGAGCCAGCAGTCCCCTGGGAGAAACAGAGGCACATCAATGACTCATTGACGCAGTGCAGACTACTCCACATCGAGATGTGCGGTGATTCAGCCAGGGCTGAGCCGAAGCCTCTCTTTGGCATGGCTGGGAGACAAAGGGCTCGGCAAGGACATGGATAATGTAAACAAGGAGCGGGGATGAAGATCCAGTTAATCTCATTAATAACAATAATATCCATTCAGCATTCATAAATATTTACTCGGCACCTACTCTGGCAGAGGTACTGGCTAGGAGCTGGTGTACGGCGGTGGATAAGATGGGTGTGTGGAGCTCTCAGTGCAAAACCCAGACACGCACACGAGAAAACACAGGACCGACTCCAGACTGCAGCTGCCCCTGCCCACCTCTCCTCTCTCCTCCTCCACCTCCCTCTCTCGGAGACAGCCTCGGGCCCGGCTGCCTTTGGAACACAGCCCGGGGCCTACTCACTCGCGGCTCCCGCTCCCTCTGGAAGGCTCCTCTCCCAGCCCTTGTTCGGCCAGCTTTCCTCCCTCTTGCATTCTCAGCTCCTCCTCAGGGGCCCACCCCAGCCGCCTGCGGAAACCCACCCTTCCTCTCCCTGACACTATTTACCCTGTTTATTTCCTCCATGTAACAGATCAAGGACACTTCTTTTTTCTATCTGTCTCCTGAACTTGATTGTCAGCAACTAGGGGTCAGGACACAGTCTATATTTTTAAAGCTCACTCTGGCTATTGGGTAGAGAATAGATTATAAGGGAACAAGAGTAGAGGCAAAGAGACAAATTAGAAACTGCAGCCTTATCCAGGTGAGAAATAATGGGGGTGGAGGGGGAAGACGGGGATGAGTGGATGGATTAGGGCATACCCTAAGTGGGCCCTCCAGGCTAAGTGAGTGTCAGTCTCAGGAAGAGCCGGGCTAAGAATAGTAACCAGGGATTATTTAGTGGTATGATTTGCAACTCATCTATCTGATAAGTGTCTGGTATCCAGGATATATAAAGAACTCTTACAACTCAACAACAAAAAGCCAAACAACCCAATTTAAATATGGGCAAAGGACTTGAATAGACATTTCTCCCAAAAGATTTACAAATAACCGGCCCACAAGCACACGAGAAGATGCTCAACATTACCAGTCATAAGGGAAATGCAAATGAGAGCCATAATGAGGTACCACTGCATACCCACTAGGATGGCTATCATAAAAAAACATTTTTTAATGGAAAATAACAAGTGTTGGTGAAGAAGTGGAGAAATTGGAACCCTCGTACATGTCTAGTGGGAATGTAAAATGGTGCAGCCAATGTGAAAAAAGTTAAACATAGAATTACCTTATGACCCAAAGGAATTGAAAGTAGGTACTCAAACAAACACATATACACACCTGGTCCCAGCAGCACTGTTCACAACAGCTAAAAGGTGAAAATACCCCAAACTGCCATCACTAACAGGTGAATGGATAAACATAGTCTGGCATTTACATCCAATGAAATATTATTCAGCCATAAAAAGGGATGAAGTGCTGACGCACGCTGCAATGTGGAAGAACCTCCAAAACATCACGTTCAGTGAAAGAAGCCAGACACAAAAGATCACATATTATGATTCCATTTATATGAAATATCCAGAATATGTAAATCCATAGAGACAGAGCTCAGATTGGCAGTTGCCAGGGACTTGGAAGAGGGGTCAATGGGGAATGGCTGCTTAATGGGTTTGGGGTTTTATTTAGAAGTATGGAAATGTTTTGGAGCTACATAGAGAGGACGGCTGTACAACATTCTAAATGTACTACATGTCATCAAGTTGTTCATGTTAAAATAGTTAATTTTATGCTGTGTGGATTATACATCAATAAATTAATTTAAAAAAAAAAAAAAAAAGAGTAACAACCAGGTTTGGAGATTGAGCAGTGGGGTAGATACAGGTGCCACTCACTGAGGCGGGGAAGACTGGGGGAAAGTAGGTTTTAGGGGAAGGTCAAGAGTTTAAGTGTGGACATATTCCATTGAGATGCCCTTGAGTCTGAATGGAGTTTCCAAGGAAAGTGGGAGATGGGAGTCCAAAGCTCAGAGAGAAGATATTAGCTGCAGATAAGAAAAAATTCACAACTGTATATATATAAAAGGACTTTAGAACCAAGGGTATGACCAGCTGAGACAACAGTGGAGAAGAGAGGAAGGTCTGATATTAAGTTCCCAGGAAAATGCAGCATTCTGTAGCTGCACAAAAGATGAGCCACCGAGGAGGCCAGAAAAGGCAGGGATAGAGAGGGACCTTCAGAAGAGCGGGTGACGGAGGTGTCACAGCGGTGGGGAGAAGGGTGCTTTAAAGGGGAGAGAGGGGCCGGTTGTGTTGACTCAGAGAGAGAAAGAGAGATTGAGATTGAGGTTAAAAGAGAACGGCTGATGAGTGTCCCAGTGTGGGGACACAGGGGCCACCAGGTGGGGACAGATCCAGCCGCTACAAATTAAACAAGAGAGTGGGAAGCAGGGAGACGCCAAAGGCCCGTGGGGACAATTCTCTTGTGAGCTTCCACTCCTTTTAAGGAGATTTAAAAATAAGAAAATGAATGGGGGGAGAGGTGAGGTCTAGAATGACCCTTTGGAAAGATGGGAGCTCTTACAATCTATTTAGAAACTACCGTGGACGTTCCAGTTGAGAAGGAGAGATGGAAGATGCAGGAGAGAGGAGCTCAGTGCACGTGAACACGCAGAGCCCTAGAGAAAGTCCAGGGGAGGGAAACGGGGAACAACAGGGAGGGGAAGAAGAGGGAAACAGTGGTTTTGCAGAGGACGGGAGGTAGGAAGATGAAGGCATTTGTGACACGTGGCTTCTATCTCTTCAGTGAAGGACAAAGCAAGGCAGCTTTCGGAAGGCAGACAGGAACTGGGACGGCGGTGGGGAGCGTAGGCAGGCGTGGCCATGAGAGAAACAGCCACACAATGATGACTTTCCTTTGAGAAGCCCTGTATCATAGCTAATCTCCACAATAACCTCAGAAAGCAGATGGAGCAGGTATTAAAAGCCCAACGCACAGACTCAAGAACACAGGAAGACTGGAACTGGGACCTAAACATAAACTCTCTAGATTAAGCTCCAGGCTCTTTGCCGTCTGAGGAGTAAACTTGTGCAGAACCTCAGTTCCTTCCAGGCCATCGGCATGGCCACGACAGCCGGTCCTGTTGAAACCTGTCCCCTGAGGGCCACACCAACTCCACGTGTGTCACCTCTGGGTCAACAATAATAGCAGCTACTAATCTACCCTACGAAATAAAAAGCTTATTTCCGTTCTATTGACTGGAAAACTTTACAAGTAACATTCATTGGATGCTAACTATAACTTGGGCATGTTCTAATTATTATACTTTTTTTATGACCATTGCATGTAAAATTCATAACACCCATACGTAGGAGGTCCTACTCTCAAGATTATTTGCAAAATGAACTTGAGCTTGAGGCTGGGGCCCAGAGAGGTTAAGAAGCTAGCACAACATCGCACAACTCATGTAAGTGGTAGAGCCCAGATTTGAACCCAAGTCCTCAGCCTCAGCCTCTACTTACGCTGCCTCAAATGAAGGTCAGAGAAGTGGAAATGGTTTCCCAGCCTCGTAGTCGCTATGTTGAGAAGCCCAGACTGCGCCCCAGGCCCTGGGGTTTACAGGCTCATAGATGAATGTGGCGTCCACAGAGCATCCCAGACACACCTGGGGTGGCACCTGACGAAGGGCATGCCACCGCTGCAGCCCCAGAGGCAGATGTGCACCTGCCAGTATGTCCCTGCAACGTTCTCCACCATTAGGTGCTTCGGAGACGTGGCAGAGTGTGGGGGAGGGAGTGGCTGGGGCTGAGGCTGCATCCCTGGCGACCACCCCCACAGGAATGCAGCCCACCCACACCACCTTCCAGCCTCACCGTCCCATCCTGCCTCTCCCGATTCCTCAGCCTCAGAGCACCTGCCGCCATCCACACCCATCCCTCGCACCTTCCCAGGGACTGTGGGACATGAATCACTTCTCTCTGTCAAGGTTATATTTTCTTGTTTTAAAAAAGAGCACCTATTCTTCTTATTATTCTGAGGGTGGAAAAAAAAAGTTGCCTCTTTTTTTGGCTTAGAAGGTGGCTGAATTTTTCAATATATTCATGCAAACGAGATATTTCATCTCATGGATTTTATCCCAGTTCTGTCTATGCACATTTTAAATAAATTAAGATGAAATAAATCCATTTTATTATATTACCCAGTGCCATCTCCATGAAATAATGCCCATATTTGTATTTCCTAAGGAATGTTGACGTGGCTAAAAATGTTTCAGCAAGTGTAATCTTTGAGGATTGTGCTGCCAGAAAAAAAATAAATCTAGGCCTTTGTTTAGAGCCTAGAGTGGCACCACTTTTGATTGAAATGGCTTGAAATATCCATCCCCAAAACATGGACAAGGCAGTAAAGTATACAGAATTGATCACCATTGGCTCAGAAACAAAAGTGGTATGCCTTCCTTTGTTTTCTTAACATCTGTTCTCTCCCTCCCAGCATCAACCACCCCACAGAAATAAATTACACAGGCTCCGTTTTTTAGGGAAGGGAAGCAAGGATTTGCAGTGGCCAGCCCTGAGGGCTTGGGGCAGGCCAGCCAAGCTCTGAAGGCTCCCCCAGTTCCCTGTGCGGCAGCCTCGGAGACCCCAGACCACCTTCTCCTAACAGCTACGGCTGCTGGCCTCAAAAATTCCAGCATCTCCACTTCCTACTTCTTTCACGAGATGGAAGGAACAGCGTGGATCCTGAGAGAAGAAGAAGTAGCATCTCGGTTTTCTTCTAAAGTCAGATGGACAGGCACTGGTGACAGCTACAACGCTAACCTTGACACAAAGCTGGTCTCTGTAACCTGCCGGATGTCAAGGACAAGGAGAGCTAAGGAAGACAGAACCAAGATGTGGCTTGAACCACTCACTTGCCCCTTTTGTCCAGGAACTAAACTGGATCACAAAGAGTGGGTGAGACTGAATGATAATACAGTCTTCCAACAGCCAGAGCCTACTCTTCTTACAGGGGCTGCCGTTTTCGTAGAACTCAGAGTATAAATTAGGGGTAGACAAATAGTGCTGAGGAAGGGCAACTACTGGCCCCAGCCTGAAGCCCTGGACCATCTCTCCTACTCACACCTGCTCATCCCTCTTCCACCATTGCCTGGAGTTTCCCATGCACCACCTTGCATTACAGTCAACACATGTGGTATGGACGTACAGATAGACAGCCTGTTCAATTGCACCCAGCCTGGCTCTTTCTAAGTGACCACTCCGGGTATGGTAAACAGTGGCAAAAACTGCTAGCTGTATGCACAAAGGGTGGGGCTGGGCACATCAGCCCTCAAGGCCAAAGCAAGTGTCTCAACGTGCCTGAGCATCACAGCTAAGGAACCTGGCTCTTTTTGTGACTGTGCTTGTGGGTGTGAGTCACATGCTTTCTGGCAAAAGGGAGATGTCTCATCAGAGCAGCCTGCCAGGCTCCCCAGCAAGAACCCACCCAACACAAAAGTACAACAGCCGCCCCACAAGACAGCCTGTTTCCCATCTCCACGACAGGCTCCAGAACAGACAAGTGCTTCCACTTGCCAGAGAGTCACCAGCAGCTGGAAAGACACATCCAACCTTACAGAAAATAGTTCCCGTTTAGTGGCAAGTGTTGTATCAGGTACTGATAGGAAGAGGTGCCTCTGGACCCTTCTGTGTCCACCCTAAAATATCCCGGTGAAGTGGGCAGCCCTCTGTCCATCAAGTGTAAGGAGACCGGACTTCCTTTCCCAGGCCTTCATCAGGGCCGACGGGAAGGCTCAGCGAGGCCAGGTAGCGAGTCCCCAGTGCCCCGGCGTGTGCACAGCCAGAGAATGTTCTGAGCTGGCTCCACCTCCCCCCACCGCTATTAGTGTCAATTAGGTTCAGTATGACAGGCCACCTTTGACAAAATGCTGGAGCAACAAAGACATAAACAACGCCAAAGCCTTTGGAGTTGATGTATGGTTGCATTTAATAAACATTTGTTTGCATATTTTTTATCATGCTAATGAATATAATTACTTTAATTTATGTCATCAAGCTATGATTCTGTTCTGATCTATACGTCACTTAAATGTGTAGTGTTAGCATTTTGCACACACTGGCAATTTAAGAAGGGGAAGGATTCACCCCTCCTGTGAGAACTTGGAGCAACACTCCACAGTCACATCCACAGTCACACGTGTCCTCGTGGTGCCTAAACTCAGCTCTGCAGCTGGGGGCCCCAGCTTAGCACCCCCAGAAGAGTGAACATGCCTGCCACGGCCTGAGAGACCTTTTCCAAAGAGTACACATACTCACTTCTCTGTAATCTCTCCAAAGGAAGGCCACGGAACACTCACCCATAACATGATGCTCACTACACAGCCATAAAAAAAAGAAGTTTAATAATATTAATGGGTTTTACTGATCATAAAGGTAATGCATGTTTATTTTAGAAAATTTGAGAAAACGTAGATCACTAAAAGAGATTAGATGAAAATAATAAGCTGAACTTCTATTCTTGAAATCCTTAGAAATCAAATATATATATATATATACATACACACACACACACACACATATATCCTTCTAAATTGCACTGGAATACAGGAAGAGTTATTCTTGGCAGACCAGAGGCATGACAACAAAAACACACATCCAGAAAAGCAGCACAGGAAATGATGCAAGGTGTACCAAGCACGCACCAAGCTTGAATGGGGCATCCCGAGCACCCACAGAGCACTGGTTAAGGATCTATTTCAGAAGAAGGCAAGTGGGTCACCCCCAACCCCTTCCTTTCCATGGCCAATGAGTTAGGCACCATTACGGACAGGCGCTGGCCTGCAGGAGAGGTAACATTCACGAGTGCCTACTCCAAAGACACAGGACAGTGCCCGGATGACCTGAGCCTTCACTCAGCCTCCCCACCCCCAATACAGGGGAGCGAGCTACAGAAAGGGGCTGAAAACTGACTGAGGTGCTGGGTCTGAGACTCTCGTCCCCCACCTGGAGACTCTAGCAATAGGGATCACATCGTAACACGCAGCCCTGGACCAGCAAGACATCTCTTTCCCCACTGGGCCTTAGTTCCCCTCTCCAACCCAGAGACACCATGAAGCCAGAAGACCACTGGTAAAGGGATCCTTCCATAACAACCACGTGGCCCAGGAGTTTCTCTCCATCCCCCCTAGCAGGAGGGAACCCACCACACAAGCACCCAGCCTGGGAAGTGCCCTTTGCTGATAGGAGACCCTTCCCCAACAAGATTTACCAGACGGCCCCAGCCTGAAAATGCTTCTTCTTCCCATTCAAGCCCCTGTAGGGACCAATGGAAGCCCCAGTGGCAGGAGACAAACCAAGCAGATCAAAATAACACCACATAGGCTCCGAAAATTAGACTGTCATTGGAACCATAGCCCATGAAAGTAGGCCAGGGCCTGCATGCCAAATCTAAACAGGGTGACTGCCTGCTAAAAAGAAAGATTTAAATAGGAACCACAGTCTCCTAAAATAACAGCCAAAATGTTAAGTACACAATTGAAAGTCACCCATCATACCAAGAACCAGCAAAATCACAAGTTGAATGAAAAAAAAAAAAAAGAAAATCCATAGATGCCAACACTGAGATGAGTTAGATGTTAAAATTAACTGACAAGAGTTTTAAAGTAGCCATCATGAAAGTGGTTCAACAAGCAATTACACAGTCTCTTGAAACAAATGAAAAATTAGAAAAATCATTAAAATTCAGTAAAGAAACACAACTTATTAAAAATAACTAAATTATAGAACTGAAAAATTCAATAACAGAAAAAAAAAAACTTAGTGGAGAGGCTCAATATTGAGTGGAGACAACAGATAATAAAATCAGAAAACCTGAGGACAGATGAGTGGAATTTACCGATTCCGAACAACATGTAGAAAATAGATTGAAAAAAATGAACAGAGACCTGGGGACCTATGGGCCTGATAACAATAACAAAAGATGTAACATTTGTATCATTAGAGTCACAGGAGATAAGAAAAATAGTGAGGCTGAAAGAACATCCAAAGAAATAGGGCTGAAAACTTCTCAGATTTGGCAAAATACATTAACCCATAGATTCAAAAAGGTGACAAACTCCAAAAAGGATAAAACCAAAAGGCCGTGTCAAGATACATCTAAGGACAAAGGAAAATCTTGAGAGCTACAAGAGAAAACCAACACATTACCTAAGGGAAACACAAAATTGGATGACATAAGATTTCACACATGAAACCACGGAGGGCAGAAGGAAGTGGCACAACATTTTTCAAGTGCCAAAAGAAAAGAAATGTCAGCTGAGAATTCTATACCCAACAAAACTCTCCTTTGGGAATGAAGAGGAAAGAAAGAAATTCTCAGATGAAGGAAAACTAAAAAAACTTATCACTAGCAGAACTTCCCGTAAAATATAGCTAAATGAAGTTCTTCAACAAGAAAGGAAACAATAAGAAATCTTGGAACATCAAGAAAGAAGAAAGGACAATGGAAAGACCAGAAATGTAGATCAATACAATAGACTCTCCTTTTTCTGTATGAGTATTCTAAATCACATGTGATGATTGAAACAAAAACTATTATACAAGGCAATGATATTTAAAGGTGGAAATATTTTTTAAAAGGGAGGACCTAAATGTAAGTACATTTTCCACACTTTACTCAAAATGGTGAAATACTGATATTAGTAGACCATGATAAGCCACCTATTGACACTGTGATATCCATAGCAACAACTAAGAAAACTATACAAAATTCTATACTCAAAAATACAATAAATAAATCAACATGAAATGCTTAAAAATGCTCAAGTAAATCATAGAGAGGCAAGAATGGAGAAACAGAGGAAACAAATAGAAAACAAAATGAGATAAAAATGTCAGATGTAAGGTCAATAATTACCATGAATGCAAATGACCTAAATATCCCATTAAGAGATTGGAAGAGTGGATTAAAAAATCATGACCCAACTATATGTTGTTTATAAGTAATCACTTCAAATTGAACAACATAATTATGTTGAAAATAAAAGAATAGAAAAAATATATACCATGAAAACATTAATTTCTAAAAAGAACAAATGACTACATTAATATCCAAAAAAGTGGACTTTGGAGCAAAGAAAATTACTACAAGTAGAAGGAAATTACATATTGACAAAAGGATTATCCACCAGGAAGATATAATAATCACAGATGTATACATAACAACAAAGCTTCAAATGCATGAAACAAAAATTGATGAGCTGAAAAGAGAAATAAATAAATCCACAATTATAATTGGGGACTTCAAACCCTCAGCAACTGATAAAATCATTAGACAGAAAATCAGGAAGAATAGAAATGATCTGAAAAATACAATCAACCAACAGGATCTCATTGGCATATATATAATACTCCACCCCAAAATGGCAGAATATACATTTTTTAAAGGGCCTATGGAAAATTCACCAAGATAAATTACATCATGGGGCATAAAACAAACAAACATAAAAGAATTTAAATTATATAAAGTATGCTTTCTGACCATAGCAAAATCAAACTAGAAATCAGAAAAGGAAAAAAAAAGAAAGATAAAAGAAAAATCACTAAACATTTGGAAATTAAATAACATACTTCTAAAAATCTATGCATCAAAGAGGAAGCCTCAAAGGAAACTAAACTTTAAAAAAAAAACCCACATAACTGAATAAAAACAAAAATATAACATATCAAAATAAAGATGCAGTCAGAGCAATGCTTAGGGAAATTTTATAGCACTAAATTCACATATTTGAACAGAGGAAGGGTCTCCAGTGAGAAGGGCCTCTATCAAAAAGTCCCGAAATAACAAATGTTGGCGTGGATGTGGAGAGATGGGAACACTCACACACTGCTGGTGGGACTGCAAACTAGTACAAGCCCTCTGGAAAGTAATTTGGAGATACCTCAAAGAGTTAAAAGTAGAAATACCATTTGATCCAGCAATCCCACTAGCATCTACCCAGAGGAAAAAAAGACATCCTATAATAAAGACATCTGCACTCAAATGTTAGTAACAGCACAATTCACAATTGCAAAGTTGTGGAAACAACCCAAGTGCCCATCAATACATGAGTGGATTAATAAAATGTGGTATATGTATACCATGGAGTACTTACTCAGCCATAAAACAATGGTGAACTAATGCCTCTTGTATTAACCTGGATGGAACTGGAGACCATTCTTCTAAGTGAAGTATCACAAGAATGGAAAAACGAACACCACGTGTACTCACCATTAAACTGGAACTAATTGATCAGCGCTTATGTATACATATGAAAGTAACATTCATCGGAAATCAAGCATTTAGGGTGGGGAGGAGGGGATGGGAAAATTCACATCTATTGGGTACAATGCACACTATCTGGGTGATGGGCACATTTATAACTTTGACTGAAATTGTACCAGAGCAACTTATGTAACCAAAATGTATGTACCCCCATAATGTTCTGAAATAAATTTTTATAAAAAGAAACCAGAATCCCTTCTGACCATAAAAAAAACTTTAACTTCAAAAGTTAAAAAGAAAAAAGAAAATATTTGTGAGCCACATATCTGCCAAAGGAGTAGTATCTAAAATATATGAAAACCCCTCAAAATTCAACAGTAAAAAACAAAGACGCCAATTAGGAAATGGGCAAAACACGTTTCATTTTGTCAAAGGCTTTTTCCTCATCAGTTGACATGATTATGCAATGTTTCCTCTTTCGCTTGTTGATATATAGTGTATTACATTGATTGATATTCAAATGCTAACCAGTTTTATAGACCTAGAATAAATCACTTGGTCATGATATATAAAAAAAATCAACAGGGTTTTTTTTTTTCACTTTGTATGTGTATTTAAATTAACATCTTGAGTCTAAAATTTATTTTGAGGTTCAAAAGTCAAAAAATTGTCAAGATATTCTATTAAGGGAGAAGACAAAATATTTGAGGACTTGCCATACTAGATATCAAGATTTATTACAAAATTATAGAAGTTAAAATCAGGTGGTATTAACATGGATTAATAATTAGAGAAACAGAATAGAATACAGAGCTTAGAAACAAATTCATGCATTTATCACTTGATATATGACCAAGGTGCTGTTGAAAATTTGTGGAAGATAAACGAACTTTTCAACAGATGGCGTGAGGACAGTTGGGAATCGGTAACTGGAAAAAATGGTGTTGTATTTCTCCCTACCTGATACCATAAACAACAGTCAGTTTCAGTCGGGTTAGTAATCCATATGTGACTGCAAAAACTGTAATTAGAATACAATATAGGAAAATATTTTTGTGACCTCACTATGGAAAAATTTCCTAAATAAAATGCCCAAACATAAAAAAAAATTGTAAATAGTTTCCACCAGCATGTGCTCGTTTAATTTTGTTTCTAGTATCTTTTCTGTTTATGATGTCTTTGTCATATAGAAGCTTGTAATTTTATTTGGACAAGTTATAATATTTTCTTTTGTAGTTTATACACTATATTTTCTTTCACTAAGTTGGCAGGTTTTATTTTGTATAACATTTAGCTCTTTAATCCATCTGGAATTTACTTTGGAGACTGGTATAATGTTAAAAATATAATTTTATTTTTCCAAATAGTGTTTAATTTTTTACACAAGATTTTACACAATCTATTCTTTCCCCCACTATTATGAAATGCCTATTATTTTTACAAAAGAATACACATACATAGAGGGGTCTGTTTCTGGACCCTTACTATATTGTTGTAGTTAAATATTTAGCATCAGTACCATCCTACTTTAATTAATATAGCCTCATAATATGTCTTGATATTTAGTAAGGCAGGTCCGCCTCTTGTTTTTCTTCCAAATTATCTTGGCTCTTCTCATGCATTTACTCTTCCATATAAATTTTATAATATATAAAATTTGACTCCACAAATTTTATAGCTAGTCAAGTTCCATATAAATGTTGTCGGACATTGTATGGATTAATTTGGGGAGAATATATATCTTTATAATATTAAGCATTTCTATCCAAAATTAAAATATATGTCTCTATTTATTCAGGTCTATTATGTCCCTCAATAATCTGTTTATTCCTATATATTTTATAGTTTTTATTGCTATGTCAGTTGGGTAATTTTGTCTATTTTTCTAATGAGATAATACTGGTATATCAAAAGCTATTGGTTTTCATATGTTTATTTTATACTGGGCCAATTTATTGTACTTTCTTATTAGATCTAATGGTTTCTCAACTGATTGTCTTGTCTTTTCTAGGGAGCTTGGTTAAAAAAAAACCAAAATGACACTATAATGTCTTTCTTTCCATTATTTTCATGCCTTTTTAATTTTGTCTTATTTTATGGCATTGGCTAGGAACGCCAATGCAATATTGAATGTAGAAGTGATACAAAACTTTGTCATGCTTGTGCCTAAAATAGAAGTATTTTTCATGGTTTCCACACTGCTATAGATTTCTGTTAGGTCTCTTTACTTTGGCAATGGAAGTTTTCTTCTATTTTTCATGTGGAAGAACATTTGGGCAGGGGGGTTGTTTGCTTGTCATAAAAGAATAATTTTGGAAAAAAATGCTTTCTCTTCTGTTATGATTTTAATATTAAAGTTATACTAGGCTCATAGTATCTTCCCAATTTATAACATAAGAATCATGTTGCAATTTCTTGAAGGTGTTGTAGAACTAAATATAAAACCATCTGGGCGTGATGTTTTCCGTAAGTGCATACCTTTCACTAGCTTTCTAACTTCTTCAATAGAGACAGCATAGTTAGGCTGGAAACAGTGGCTCATACCTGTAATCCCAACACTTTGGGAGGCTGAGGTGGGAGGCTTGTTTGAGGCCAGGAGTTCAAGACCAGCCTGGGAAACATAGCGAGACCCCATCTCTACAAAAAAATTAAAAAAGAAAGAAATAGCATAGTTAGACTTTCTATTACTTCTTGGTCTAATTTTCTTAATATGTATGTTTTTTAGAAAATCATGCATTTCATCTACTTTTTCGGTTACTAATATAAAGATACTATCTTATACAATACAATTCCCTCTGTATCTGTAGTTACATCTCCTTCTCTCATTTCTGATGCTGTTTATTTATACTTTCTCTCTCTTTTTTAATCAAACTTGAAGGTTTTACTGATCAATTCTACTGGCTTTGTTATTCTTGTTTATTTTATCAATGTCAGTTTTTATCTTTATTAATTTCTTCCTTCTACTTTCTGGAGATTTAATTTTTTTTTGTTCTTTCTAGTATCCCGAATATTGTGCTTGGTCCATTTGATTTCAATTTCCCTCATTTTCTAATGTATGCATTTAAGTCCATAAATTTTCCTCTGATAACTGCTTTGGCCACATCTCACAGGTTTTAATATTTAATGCTCTATTGCTTATTTCTAAACAGTTTGTAATTTCTACTTTTTATTTCTGTATTAACCAAGACTTTTTATAAGTGTTTTTATATTTATGAGTGTGAACATTTATTTAATCTCTCCTTTAGTTATTTTCTCATTTCTTAAAAGAATGAAGATTACATGATCTCTATGTCTTAGAATGTCTGAGATTTCCTTTGTGGTCTAATATATTATCAATTTGTGCAAGTGATTTATGTTTGTTTCTAAAGAATGTATACCATAAATTTGTTAGTACGAAGTTGTTCATTGTGTCATTTCAATTCTGCATGTCATTATTTTTGTCTATTTGAAATACTCATTTCTTAAAGAAGTGTGAAATATGTCCTTCTATGACGGTAGGTGTATCAGTTTATCTTTGTATTTCTATGAGTTTTTGTTTTATATTTTCCAAACCAACATTGTTAAAAGCACAAAGGTATATAATTGTTATATCTTCTCAGTGGATTGTTCTTTTTCACATTATGAACTATTCCTCTATGTATTTTAATGTATTCCCTCTGACTTCACATAACACCTAAATCATATTGCAAATTTTTAATGTAACTAGGCTTATTTCTTGACTCCCTATTTCCTTCCATTGATCTAACCTATTATTTTCGGGACACTTTTGTCCACTGTGGCTTTATAATCTAATAGATTAATTATTGAATACACTAACATATTCATTCATCCATGTTAACTTTAGATTTATTTTGTAAAATTCCCAACAAAATCCAATTTAAAATTTTTACCAGAGTGCCAGGTATGGTGACACACACCTATAGTCCCAGCTACTTGGAAGGCTGAGGAGGTAGGATTGCTGGAGCCTGGGATTTCAAGTCCAGCCTGAACAACACAGTGAGACACCATCTTTTAAAAAAGATTTTATTAGAATAAAATTACTTATAAACCAACTTGGAGACAGAATAATTTTATTTCTTTCAGGGATGTGTGGCCCACTTGTTTGGTTTTTTATTTTTGTTAGGTTTTGATACAAAGATTATTCTTGCTTTATAAGCTTTCCATCTATTGTTTGTTAGCATGATCACTTTTTGTTCCTTAAGAGATTTAAATTGATTTCCCATACAACCATCTGTTTTAACATTTTTTTCACTTTCTTCCTTGGTTATCTAACTATTCTACAATTAAAATTAGTATTAATAATTTGAAATTTCCTAGAAAACTATGCATTTCAACAAAATTTTCTATGATAACATATCTATATCTTCTAACACTTTTTAACATTTTAGAATAGATGTATATTCTCCTTTTTTATTTCTAATGTTGTTATATGTGTTTTTCATTCTCTTTTACTTGGATAAGTTGTCATATATCTTTGATCGGTTCTAACTCTTAGACTTGGGAATCTACTATATGTTTTCTGGTTCACTAAGTTGTATTTTATCTTTGTCAATATCTTCCTAGGTTTATTTCCAATTTATTGTGAGTTGAAAGCTTAATTAATTTATTTTGATTCTACATTCAATAACGTTGGCTTTTAAGGCTATATGTTTTATTCTGAACGCAGCTTCGAGTAGATCAAAACCATAAGTTTTGATAAATGGTATTCTCATATATCTAAATAGTCTCTAAACATGGTTTTGATTTCCCCCAATCTAAAAGATATTTCAGAGAGATTTTAATAATTTGAGAAATTGCCAATTAAAAATATTAGTTACTCTTTTTTGTTGATTTTGTAAAATATGGCACCTGCCCACTTTTTGATTCTTGGAATATATCCAACCGTTATTTATAGCCAATACATACTATGAGTGAATATTTCATAGGCTTTAATAGAGCCTATCATTTTAGGAACCGTTTCCATTTAAGAAAAAACTTTATTATTCGAAATCATCTAAATCCTTAGACTCTTTACCTACCAGATCTGCCAAATAGCAAAAAGGACGTCTTAAAGTTTTTCATTACAGTTGTGAAGCTTTTCATTTCTTCTTACATAGTAGCAATCTTGCTTACTACATTTCACTGCGATGTTATTTGCCATGTTAGGGTTCATAACTAGTTCAGTCTACAAGACTGTAAGACCAGCAAAGACAGGAATCGCACCTGACTTGTTTAACGTTGAGTTCCCAGCCCCTCGTCCAGCATTCACTGAATAAACGTACGGACAGATTAACAAGCGATAGAACTCCGGTGTTAAGTACACGCCCTTCAATAAAAACAGTTTCTCTGTCATGGGGTTTTACCCTCGGCTCTACTTTGTCTGATGTCAATCTTCTGTTCCCGTGATTTGTTGGTTTGTTTTGCGAGATACTATATATCTTGTTGTTTGGGGTTTGTCACCTGTTTACTCACTTTTTTTGTGTTCCTTTTCTTGTCCTATCCTTAGACCCATGAAGTCTAGTTTCCTTGTGATTGTCTTCAATATACAGGATCCAGTTTAGAATCCAAGTAATAAATGGTTTTAAGTGTTTCCAAAGTATTGTTTAACCCCTATATTTCACTCCTATATTTTTCTAATTTTGGTGTCAGAAAGGCAATTGAATCTTTTAGTTCTCCTTTTTTAACACAATGTAGTTAACACATTTTTATTCTCTTCCTCCACACTCCATGCTATTATTTCTTCTCCAGCTACTCCTCAGAAACTTATTAAATAAACTGGGGTTTTATCAGTGGATTGTTTTTCATTTTTACATAACATGACTTCTCTCAAAAGTTAATTTTTAACACTTGAATTTAGTTTTCCAAACAACATCTCAATTATTTAGATTTCCTGAAGCATACATGATGCCTTGAAGTTTGTCCTTCCTCTTCTGGGCAACGCTGGGCCTTTTGCCTCCTGCTCCAGACAGTGCTTGGCCGTGGACCACACGGGGTGCTGGGGAAAGGCAGAATTCCCCTGGGCAACTCTGGCTCTCCTTGTTGGCCAGGTAGCTCCAGCGCCCAAAAGCAGGTGTCTGAGAAGGGCTGTGGGCGAGAGCTGAGAGCAAGGCACACAGAAGCTGCGGAAAGACCGGAGGGCTCCAGGCAGGGCACCAGCGCAAGCCGCAGGCGGGAGCAGTGCCCCTGAGGTCCCCCGGCTGAGCTAGGCACCAGCCAGCAGTACCCGCTGCCGGCGACACTTTCAGCCTGGCCTTCTCACCTGGCCTTCACACTCGGACTCGTTCTCATCACCAGACTTTTCGTCAATTGCACTCCCACCGGGGTTTCCGCTAATGGGTTATTATATCAACTGCAAAACAGAGGGAAGGAGGGCTCTTCTAATATTCTAACGTGAAAAGCGAGCGTGTCAAACGCAGAATGTGCGGACACAGCGACCATGGAGTTTACCACTTTATTAAAATTGTGATTGTTCACATAAAGACTCAACCAGGTCACATATTAATAATTATCACTGACAATCTTTAACGTCAGCTGAAGCCCACAAGTGAAGCAATATTACATCTCCCGGTCTCATTTATCTTACTGCTTATGGCCCCTCTGTGGTCAGCACGCTGTGAGCTTCGCGGACATTTAATTATGAGCACATCATAAATGTAGCTGACAGGGCAGAGGCTGCCCGGGGATGCTCCTGGCAAGGGGGTCGCAGTGAAAAGTAGTTAGTGGATGCACCCCCACGACGGGGCGAGGCAAGGACCTTGTCTCCATGTTGCCGCTCCACAGCCGGAGAGGGGTGAGGGCAGTAGCATCGTGCTTGGCTCTCGACGCCCCTCTAACTTTCCAGTGCATCAGCCGAGCTGTCTTAAAACCTTATACCGGCCCCATGTCCTCTCCTGTCCTGCTCAGCTCTGAGAGTACCTGGGCTAACCCCTCTGGGCCTGGCTGTTTCCAGAGCTCCCCAGGTGTGGATTTTACTCCCACGCGGAGGAAGGGGATGAACCTCCACCCCATGCTCCAGGGGTCCAGGAAGCCCCGCACCCTGCCCGGCTGGCCCTGGCGTCTCCTGTCCAAACCACTCAGCTCTAACGGGGTGCAAAGGACAGCGAGGGTCCCAATAACCCCCCACCACTCACCTCTGCCCACTAAATCAAAAAAGGAGGACCCTGCAATGCAGGTGACGGAGCAGGGAGGGCTTTCCATTTGTTCCTAATTAGCCACCGTCCTGATGTGATGGCCGAGCACTAATAAGGCGAAGGTGGCGCCTCTCCGAGAGGGCCTGGGAGAACAGCAGGACCTCACCGTGTCATGTTTCAAAGCAACTGTCCTCGGAGGGCTGAGGCACAGACGCGCCGCCCCGGGAAGGCTGGGATGGGGAAGACAAAGCGTATATAATAAGGGGCGCTCGGGGAAGGGGCTCCGAGGAGGAAGCTGAAAAGTAGCTATCATGTTGGCAGATAAATTCTACACACAATTATTCATTCCTAGCCTCTTGACATGTAGATTAATGAGTTTGATAACCCAGGCTTCTGAGGAGTAGATTCCACTCTGTTCGCAGGCTTGCTCCCCTCTACCTACAAACAGCACACAGGTCTATGGAGAAAAAAACAAATCGATACATTTGCAGTAGCCATCGCTGCTTTTTGTGATTGGAGCCCTACGTCAAAAATATGATGTGTCTTCTCCTTGCTGGCCTGGGAGAAGCCAGGGTGGTCAGGCAGACAGCAGAAGGGACAGAGGACCTCAGACCTCGGACCCCACTAGGTCCCAGCCCTTCTAAGTGGGCTGGGTCTGCAGCATGTCCAACTCCAACCCCAAGGGAAAGGGGCCATTTGTTGACACAGCGGTGACCTGCTGCTGTAACTCAGGTCGGTGTCCCCACTGGCACTGTCCCTCGGCACCAGGACACCCTGGGCAAGAGAGAACTGTGTGAGAGGAAAGAACAGCACAGGAGTGGGACAGACACACCTGCGCCCACTCCAGGTACTTCATTTCAGCACCAGACCCAGAGCGTTAGTCCCTCTAACCCCTATGTAACGAGTTTGATTCCTGGTCAAGAGAAATTGGGCCCCATTGTGTACATCCATCGACAAGATTTGGGGTTTATGTTACAATGGCACCAACCCCAAGCAGGAGTGAGTAAAATTTTGGAGATATTTTGGATTGTCAATTCTTTTGGTTTTCTTGTTAGCCATTTGGCAAAATCGTTTCTAGATCCCAGCCCAGTTTTATTTCCTCTTCATCCAGTTGGTGTCTATATTCTAAAAATAAAACATATGGGGGGGAAATAGAGTAGAGGGGAATGCTTCTCACCTGCTACCTGCTACCTTGCTACCTTTCTACCCTGCTAAGAAGCCTTGCTGCCACCCTCCCCTGCCAGACAAGCCCTCTGGGAAACAGAGTAGATCTCAAAAATCTGGACCGAGTCCTGCCTGGCTACTGGGTGATTCAGTGATCCACCCACTTGGGTACTCACGGATTCAATGTCTACGAGATCTTTGTGGATGCTGGGCAGAGGGGGTGCAGGGAAATCTTTTGCAAAACATCTTCTTTTATCCTACAGGTATAGGAATGAATGGAGCAGAAATTCACTCAGCTCACAAAAGTCCAATGAGATCTTTGATTAGCAACACGGACTAGCTTGAGCATTTGTGGAGGCACAATCAAATTTCAGCTTAACTCCCATTCCTCTTTCAAAGAGACAGCTCTAAGCTATGCAAAGAGAGTGAAACCTCTTTCCCTCATTCAAGCAGCCTTGTGGAGCCAGGCACACAGCATCTCACAGAATATTGGGGTGAGGATCACCAGGTTTAGCAACTAAAAATTCAAGATGCCCGGTTAAATTTGAATTTCAGATAAACAACGGATAGTTTTTTTAGTATAAATATGTTCCAAATATGCATGGAGCATACTTAAGCTAAAAAGATAATTTACTACATACTAAATGCTAAGATAATATACTAAAAATATTTTTAGTATTAGTATGTCCCATGTATATTTGAGACATATTTATACTAAAAAATTATTCATTATCTGAAATTCAAATTTAAGCAGACATCTAGTATTTCATCTGACAACCCTATTCAGGGTGTCCTTGTGAAACTGCTCAGGGAAGAAGCAGGGTGTGACCAAGGAGAAGGGAGCAAAAGCAGGCTCCAAACTCATGACAGCCACACAAAGGAGGCTCTACCCCTCCATCTGGCCCCTGCCTAAACATCTTGCCTCATCCTGAGCACAACGCCCCAACCACTGGAGAAGATTTGAACCACTGTTCCTGAGTAGATGAGAAGCCCCCATCTCTGGATCCTGAGGCTCTGTATATAACAGCCTAAGCTAGAGGGGTCTCAAGCTGGAGTTATGGCGGGGGGGGGGACACCAAGATAGACCACAGGAAACCAGAGCCCATGAAGTTCTTTTTGACAATTCCCTTCCTTCTCCCAGAATACAAAACTTCAGCACCTCACCACTGCCTGGCTGGGGCTTTTTCTAGAAGAAAGTGGAGGTTTGGAGGTCCCGCTCTCCTACCTGGTCTGGCAGCAATCCCAGAACAGACCATAATGCAATTGGGGCAGGGGTTGGGAAGAAAAGCATTTTCAAATCAATTGTGGCCAGACTGACTCATCTTCTCTCATAGACCAGAAAGTCCCACATCTTGTTGTTTCTTAATCATATGGAAACCTAAATATAGACACGTCTGCAGAAGGACAAGCCAGAGAGAACCAGCATCTTCATTCTGCCAGGGGAAAACTCTATTCTCACTGGTTTTCTTCTGGATTTTAAGTGTGTGACCATGTCCTCAGCAGTGGTCCTATCACGGTGGACAGGGCACGTGCCTATCGGGGCAACAGCAGTAACGCAGACCTGGCTCCAAGTCACCTGCTGCACCTGGGTCCCCACCACACACCACTTACTTCCCCCTGGACAGATCTCCAGCTTCCGCCCGGCCATGACAGTGGTATGATGAGAAGGCAGAAAGGCCCTGGGCTGCGTCACAGAAGAATGCCTTTGCCATCTGCCTGTGAGCACCAGTCCAGGGCTGCAGACTCCGGAGAAGATTTCGGCAGAAGGGTCCTGCAAAGCGTCGGGCTAAGGCACACTAGCACAAACCCAGCACCCCTGCAACGTCCTGCATCTGCGGCCTCCTTCCCGTCACTCAATTCTGCAAAATAGCTCTGTGCCCCTCAGGAAGGGTCTTTAGGCCCAGCGGTTCCAAAGGCTGGGGCAAAGAAGCAAATACAACACAGGTGCAAATGAGGTATCCATCTATACAGGCCCAACAAAAGTCAGTTTGTCCAGGGAAAACATTTTAGAAGAGATCAAAGTCATGTCAGATTAGCCACTAAATGTCTTTCCAAAGCAGTGGTCGAATTTAGCAGTGGGAACCAAGACGCCAGAGATGAGTGGCCAACAGCCTGGGATTTCCTAGGGCAATGTGAGTGAGGGCAAAATTAGAACTTCACTGCCAAGCAATGGTCCAGGCCTGGTGCCGTAGGCAACCCGAGCAGTAGGGCCTGAGTTTCAAGGCTAAAGCAGTTTCTGTTAGACAACTCTCCTGCCGCCTGTACATCATGCCCAAAGCACAGCACTGATGTCCTCTTGGCATCGCTACGGTCGAGGTCAAAACCTGGCAGCTCACAGGTCTCAGTACAGCCTACGATCTTGTTTGGTCCACACGGCAGTTCGTAAATATTTAAATTAATTGCCAATATTTAAAAATCAGATTTCACAGGAAAATCTAGATTGCAGGTTTCCCTTTAAAAATTAGAAGACCTGACAACACTGGGCTTGTGTTTGATTGACAGGAAGCAAGGAACTGCTGTCCCTTAATAAGGCCCGTACTTGCCAGTTCTCCACAGTCCCCAGCACTCCCTGTTGTCTGACATCTGCTCTGTGGGGGCCCTGTGGAGGCCCCACCCTTGGCCCTCAAGGACCACAGCAGGAACACAAGCAAGCTCCCCAGAAGCCTTTTCCTCGTGGTCAGTCCCCTCCCCTCTCTCAGAAGAACCATTATTCTAGGCCCCCTCCCTCCTATAACCACAGGTTAGCTCTGTTTAGGTCCCCAAAGCCTGTGGTTACCATCTACCACCCCAACAGCAGCATTACTTCATTCGACAAACAATCCCAGCGTCTTGGAAACCATTCAGAAAACAGAAGCAGCAGCAGCATTTTAGACAAAAATAGAACAGTACTTTGTCCAAGGCCCAAGGTCAAAGGCAGCCCTCGTGGCAACAGTGAAGGTAGGAATTATGTGCCCATTTCACAGACTGTGGCATCAGAGGTCACGGTCCCATTTCTCCTGACTCTATTCCCCTAAACTTCCGGGGTGAGTGGCCCATCCGGGAGGGTCGGGGGAGGGAAGTTTCATCAGTGCGTTAAGTGTTGAAGG
This sequence comes from Cheirogaleus medius, assembly GCA_008086735.1. Taxonomy (NCBI): domain Eukaryota; kingdom Metazoa; phylum Chordata; class Mammalia; order Primates; family Cheirogaleidae; genus Cheirogaleus; species Cheirogaleus medius. The sequence goes on from VBSM01003212.1 coordinate 934,635, forward strand.
AGGAAAAGAAGTTCTGATTGGCTGACTCAGGAATTGGGATTCTGGGCAGAGCTTTACAAAAGGATAATGTATCTTTAAGCCTAGGTGCCCTTCAGGGAATGTATTGGATAAATGTCTTCTGAAAAGCCTGTAAATATTCCACCGCCTCACTGTCATTACTACCATGAAATGATAATGAAGCATGAAAGAAATATAATTCCATATTCAGATGACAGCATTAGCCTCCATAAGCAAACTGAAATATTTATTAGTAAAATGTTCAGTATCTACGCCTGTAATCTAAAAAAAAGGACAAAAATGTTTTATAATAAAAAAGAGATTGAATGCAGAGGTAAAATCTGGTTGGCTGATTTTACTGCTTATTATTAAATCCTGGCAAAACAATTATTTTTTTCTTTTCATTAGTAAGACACCCAAATTAAAACTATGCCCTCCGGCTGCAAGGTTTACAGTAGTGATTAAAAACAAGGAATTGTGATGCATGGGGCTTTTGACAATGGCATAATCAAATTCATTCATATTGTTCAATCTTTCACTGACAAATATTTTTACAGTGAAATATACCAAACAAAGAATCACATACAACAACTATCAATACAGAGAAATTAGGAAACCTTGTTATTTAAATAGTGAACTGATACCACGTTGCCGTAATCCTGAATACAAATATTATAGTGTAGTTAATTAGGGTAATTATTGCCTAAATTGTGCTTAATTGTCTTATGCTGAATAGGATATATGAATGAAGCTTTTCGAGCTCTTTACAATACGTAAGTGCCACCAAACTAGTTATAATTTAATAAGTTTTGATCGTATTTCCTATAAGTCAGAAAATAGTATATCTGAACACAAGCTAAGAGATAAACATGAGCCATAGGCCTTGACCTCTGTTTCACCTTATTGAAAAAGAGGCGTAAGAGAGTCATTTAGTATATCAGCGTCACAGAGTGTTTCCATACCCTGAGCACATTCCTTAAAGGAAAGGGAACAGGAAGAGAGAAAAAAAACAGGGTCTTTGAAGTGAATGAAAAATTAGAAATTCAAGTGACCACGATCAATTCTGAAACACTGCACAAAATTAATTACAGTTTTGCATCAGAAGCAAGAATGTAGATTTCAGACAGTCGGTGTCATTTATCTCAAGCCGCACAATATACAAAGCGATTAAAAAGCCAAATCTGTCCCCACCTCCCAAGTCTAAGGCCTCTCAGAGGCTGTGAAGTACAAATGATTAACTCCAAATTATGCAACGGATTGTGCAGACGCTTCAGCCTGGATGGAGTGTGCAGCAAGTCGCGGGAGCTGCAGAGGGACAGATTTGCGGCTCTTTATCAAAATCCAGTCCGGCCCCCACTGACGGGATCCGGATAAATCGCCCAGAGATCTGACAGGGGCTGCAGAGAGCTTGCTCGGCAAAACCCAAATCTCTGATTAATATCTGTTTTTAATTGCTTGCCTTACATTTGCATTTTTATACAATTGGTTTAAAGGATCCACTCTATTCTACAGGCTACTCTGACCCATCCGCTGCCAATTTCACATGGAGTTGCAGGAATCGGTCTCGGGAGGTGGGGAAAGGTTTGGCTTTTTAATTCACAAGCAAGCTCAGTGTTCAAAATACGCCTCAGCTAAGGAGGTGCCCCACCCTCTCTGGCCCTCGGGATTACCCCAAGAAGCCATCAGTGTCCAGGTGGCACATAGATGCCCCTGGCTTTTGTCCCCAGAAGAAGCCCAGTGAGCCGACACCCCACAAAGAAACCCAACTGCACACTCCCTCCTCCTTCTGGGGCTCACTCTCATTAGCCCCTCTTTGGAAAAAGCAGGACGTGCATGTGTTCAAAATACATCTGATTCTGTTGTCAAAACTAACTCAGTATTAGAAAGGCTGACAGATTTTCCCCGACTCCAAGAAACCACACATGGTGTGTCACACACACACACACACATACACACGCACACACACACGCTAGCACGCAAGCTGGGTGCCTGCCTCGTTTAACCCTGCGTTCGTAACCGATTTATTAACGCGAGAGATTGCCAAGGGAAAAACTGTCATTTTAAGGTTTGTAAATTGAGCCTCACCCCACACACCCTCAGATTCCGAGCAACTGGCTCTGGGTTTCCCGGTGAAGCCCAGGCTCCCCTCACCTGCTGTGCCTCAGTGAGCCGTACCTGACCTCAGCCGGGTCCTCTCCCACCTGCCCCAGCAGAGCACCCGCAAGCCTCCCCCTGGGGATTTCTTAGACACAGCTGGAGAAAGCCCCTTGAGGAAGCTTCTCATCAGCCCACTCCTTCCTCCAGGTGAGTCTGGGTATCCCGGTGCTCCCTGACCCACGTTGCTCCTGACCCCATGGACGTCACACGAGAAAAATGAAGATTGAGCGTGAGGAAGTCTCCCACATTTTCCCCTGTGTTTCACAGAGAGTGTTCTGCATCTCCTGGAGGAAAAACAACAATGTGAGCACAACAGAACCAGTGACTGACCCTCTTGCCAATGTCAGGGGCACCGGGGGTGGCAGGGGCCACAGCTAACTTTAAACACATGATCTCTGAAGGGGGCTGTTGCACCTCCTCTCAAATAGATGTTGCAATGACTAAAAGCAGATCCATGTCGCCAGATACTCTGAAATTTTCAGTGAAAACTAGAAACCTGGATTTTTTTCAGAAAATTTCTTCATTTTTTAATATTGATTCACATTTTAAAAGTAAATAAACACTCTGTTGGCCAAATATAAATATTTCTGATGGCTACGTCCAGTCCAAGGCCCCAGTTTACGACTTCAGGTCCATAGCTTTGATGGACGTGAGCATTTTCACTGTCGGGATAGTTGTACAGAGACATCTCAGGATTCTAAAGGGCAGATCACCCCCCTCAGTCCCCATGATTAAAGGATGCAGGGCCAGGTGCAGTGGCCGATGCCTGCAATCCTAGCACTCTGGGAGGCTGAGGTGGGAGGATTGCTTGAGGCCAGGAGTTGGAGACCAGCCTGGGCAAGAGCAAGACCCCCATCTCTACAAAAAATAGAAAAAATTAGCCAGGTGTGGTGACACAGCCTGTAGTCCCAGCTACTCAGGAGGCTGAGGCAGGAGGATTGCTTGAGCCCAGGAGTTTGAGGCTGCTGTGAGCTATGATGACATCACTGCGCTCTAGCCCGGGAAATAGAGTGAGACCCTGTCTCAGAAGAAAGGATGCCGAATGCCTTAACAACATTCCTGAATTCCTCCTTCCCTTATGCTACCCACTCCCCAGCAGCCTTGCCTAAAGTGACCACTGGAGCCATAACCTTGGGGAACTCGTGGGCTTTGGCCCAACTCAGGGTCCATCTCCATGTCACTTTCAGGTTCTGAAACCAGCGTTGACCCACAATTTTTTTTTAATCCTTTGCCTTTTAGAGAAGTGATATAAATGCCTAAAAACTGTGAGTGCAAGATGTGCATGCAAGCATGCTGGCCCCAGCCCACCCTGCTCCCTGCTGCTCCAAGCTGGGCCCTCCCACCCTGACTGAGTACATGCCTCAGCTTCCCCACACCTCCCTCTGCTCCTGGTGCCCGGGCTGCGGGGCTCTCCAGACTGACTTCCCGTTGCTGTGAGCAGCTCAGTGGCACCTATTAGAGAGAGAAAGATGTGCTCTGCTACTGCGGGGTGCCCTCAAGCTGCATCCTGCCAATGCCCATCAGTAAGCCTTTCAGAGCAGGGAGGAGAGGGAAGACACCACGCTGGGTCCCCGACCAAATGCCTCCCCAAAGCAACTGATAACTCGCTGTTGATTACTGGCCAAGAAAACACTCAGCTCCCACACCCTGGCTTCTCCCTGCCCTGGCTCTCCTGACTGCCGATGCCATGACAGCGACCACACGAGCTCGTGAGTCTCAGGACAGCGCCCCGTTCTTACACTGAGTTATTTATGCTCCACCCTGTGGCTGAGGAAGTGTGGCCAGGTGGAAAGCGTGCTGGCTGTAGCACCTTGCGTAAGTCATATGAACTCAGAGCTGCTGTTTGAAGCTCTAGAGCATCTAAAAACAGAGTTTATACCACCTGCCTTTCAGGTGCAGGAAGAATTAAATGTGTATTTCACAGATGTCAGATCATCATGTAAACACCAACACTAGGTCTCTTTTTTAGGGTTATGTGGCCACTACGTGCAATGCACAGTGAGTGGTGTGAGCCCTAAATCTCAAAACTCCCACTGCGCAGCAACAATAGCCTTCAACATGAAATTGGTGGCGACATTTTTCCTAAGAAACTCAGCCCATAATAGTTTCAAGATGCAATTATTGGGCACCCGGGGAAACATAAGAAAATAAGAGTGCATGGTTCCTACCCTCAAGGAGCTTCTGATCTGTTTGCAGTGCAGAGATGGAAGTAGGACAAAGTGAGGCGGTGGCTGTGAGGTCCAGGCATCTGAAAATCAAGTCCCACAGGCAGGGCCAAAGTCAATACCTGGTTTTGCTTCCTCAGCCCTGAGCAAGTTTTCTGACAGATCATACCAGAACCCAGACAGGTGATTACTTTTGACGTTTATGGAATTTGGATTCCCAGAAAATAAACATTCGCCTTCCTAAAAACGGGGAGAGGCCCAAACAAGAGGTCTCTCTTGCCTTCACACCTCCAGGTATAGGGGAGAGATCCAGGTAGGTTCGTCGGCCAAGGCTGAGTTCTCCGCCAGGGTCGTTTGCCAGTGAAATTAGAAGACATCTGAAGAAAGGATCTTATGATAACCTGTCATCTTTATTCTAGTATTGTCTTCATCAACAGGATTCTATTCTATAAGCTCAAAGTATTAAACAGAAAACTGAAAGGTTGGCTTTGGGAATCTATGAATCAGGAAGCTCAGGGTTTAACAACTTAGGAAATCATTTTTTTTTTAAATATCACAAGTTTGAAAGAGTCCGGGCAATATTTATTGATAGCATTTTTTCGCTCTGCATTTATGATTTAGCTGCAAGAATTCATTATGTGAAATTAGCAGACTGTCTTGCCATTCTGTACACAAAATTGGAGCCACTGACATTCACGTTAATACCCTCAAATTACCACCACTGATAGGCCAGGATGCCGAAAATTACCTTAAATAATGAAATTTTCTTTGAGGAAGGAAAAGACAACTCTTCCCTGCCTCAGAAGAGACCAGTGCCCAGTTCACTCTCTCAAGCAATGCTGTTCGTAATTTTTGGAATCAGGAAACAATGGATCAGAGAAGTGAAGTGATTTTCAGAAAAACTCACAGCAAGCTAGTGACCAACCTGAGATTAGAATGCCAATCTAGGGCTCACTCTCTGCTCCCCTCTATTGACACTTGACTATCTCCCTGTTGGCTGTCCTGGAGCTTGGAGGACAAGGTCAGCTGCCCTCAGGCCTAAGGGCAGAACCTGCTTGGCTGTGAATCCTGAGTTTCCCATGAGCTTCTCCCCACAGAGAGGCGGTGTTAGAGAAGAACTGCTCATCAGAGGCAGGCCAAGTCATCTGCTCAGGCTAGAAGGAGTAAACACATATGAATGTTCTCAAAGCACTCGGGAAAACATAGGTGGAACAAACCTTGAATTACAGGAGAATTTTCCCAAAGCCTAATTGTTTAAAGGGTGTGTATGTGGCCGTCTCTGAAAATTTCAAGAGAATCGGAGACTCTATTTAAATTAGAAAGGGATACCCAAAGATAAAGTTCACAGGCCATTTTTCATTGACTCTGTACTTGGCAATGTACCTTAGAGAGACTCCAACAACGACGATGCAAATAGGGTAATTTTCATTTCAAATTAGCTATTGGATACCTCACAACCCACAGCTCAGTCCTCTAAGAGAACATCCATAGCCAAAAGCAATGCGTCATATTCTTAAATAAGAGCCAAATGGGTTTCATTAGAAAAGACAATGATCTAAGGGTCATAGTGGGCCGCCACTGATGATAAGTCATGGTTGTAAGGCAAGATGGTACGGTAGAAAGAAGGGGAGCCAGTCCCTATTCTGCACCTCATATTGGACAAACCCCTCCTTACCTCTCGGTCTTTCCAGCCATAAAACGGGCATGAAATAATGCGCCTTCTATCTTTCTTATAAGGTTGCTTTGGAGGCTCAAAAGAGAGAATGCAGGTGATAACCTTTGGAAAGCCTAAAGCACCACACATGCATGAGGTGTTGCTGCTGAGACGCTGGCCCTATGGTCTAGCAAACTTATGGATTTGATGTCCCATGATATGATCTTTTTTTAAGAGAGGGGCTCTTGCTATGATGCCCAGGCTACATGCAGTGGGTATTCACAGGTGTAATCATAGCACACTACAGCCTCGAAATCCTGTGTTCAACTGACCCTCCCTCCTCAACCTCCCAAATAAATGGGACCATAGGTGCACACCAGCACACCCGCTTAAAACAGGAACAACACCAATAACTGGTTTCAATAATAACAATAGACACTATTATTATTATTAGAAAGCTCACTGCAAGCCCACACATGGAGAAAGAAGTTCTGCAAGTCAGGGCAAATAAAGGGTTGGATCGGAGGCCCAGCCAATGGCTGAAATGGTCCATTTCACAGATTTCAGCAGTCTTTAAAACCACATCTCTGGAAACTGGGAATGTGCACAGTAATCCTAAAAAGCTAAAAAGACAGACCACCCTAGACGTGGCCTGCCAACCTGGGTGGGTGGCAGAGACGCGGAGATTAAAAGCAGATGACCCCAATCCCCACCCGCGTGCCACGTAGCCCCTGCTCCCGAGTTCTGCTGCCTCACCTCTGACCACGTGCTTGGGAGTCTGAAGGACTGCGTTATAAAAATGAAAATGCGGTTGTCTGACCAATAAAAAGCATTCCTGTATGTAATCCCAGTAATAGATTTTTTAATCCTCGGTGCTGACACACTGTTATGTGTTCACGGTTATTATCTGTCCACTTCCAAACCGTAAGAGGTTAGATTGTTTAAAGATTTGTTAGCTATGAACTGCTTAAAGAAGTATAAACTCCCAGCTAATTGAAAAATAGCATTTTATCAGATTCTCCTCTGATATTATATTGTAATGGTTGTACTTAGAGTACTCTCAATACTTCAATAAGTGGTGAAATTAAAAAAATAACATCTTCAGGGCTTTGCAGAAAATGTGGCTGTTACCAATTTATACTGCTTTTTTAACCATTATTTTCTTATATTTCCCACAATGCCTCAGATCAGAAGCAAACAGAAACTGAGTGATTACCCCAAAGTGTGCTAGATGAACTGGAAAAAGTCTATTCAAACAAAGCTCATTAGTTCTGATACCTCCAGGGCTATGACAAATTAAGCGGCTGGCAAGTGTGCTTGCAGACAAAAGGAAGATGCCGAAAACTAGGGCTGAGCTAGGCACTGTGTCAATAAATTCCCCTGAAAAAGGTAAAAATTACAATTGGAGCTAAAATGGAATCCCTTTAAGGAGCGTGTACAAAATAGATCATCCCTTCTTTCTTAAGTACATCTGTGAGCCCGCCCGCGATGAATTATTGCAGCCCAGGACGTGGCCACTCCAGAGGGGCCGCCTGGCCAGGTGTGCATGGAGGCGCTGGCTGCTCCGTGGCATCCACCCTCGCTCTTCTGCGAAGACTTGGCCCTGCCCGGAGGAAAGCGGTTCCAAACCTAACAAGCAGAGCACGCAAGTTCAAAGCCAAAAGTCTGGGGCTCTGGCTCCGCCCGCTGGGCTCCATCCAGGTTAGGGCATGCACCGTGCACCATTCCCAAAGCCAGGCCAGCAGCCTCCCCGCTCTGACGAGCTCATGACCTTCAAGTAACCTTGTCCTGCCAGCCAAAAGAGGATAGTGCATGATAACAATGGGCTTTCCTTTTCCTAGTTTGTGAATCCATTTCCGTGAGGATTCTTAGAAAATTCTAAAAATAAAAAGTAGTTGTGCTTGTTCCAAATCTGGCACATGGAGGTTTCATAAATATTTGTTGACCAAATGAAGGCAGATGAATGACCGAAGCCTCCGGATAGGGCCACAGGATGCAGGAGTGGCGTTATCAAGACTGGGCTCAGATTCTCAAGACTGTCCCTGGGTCCTCTGGAATATGTGGCAGCCACATGTGCCCACTTGACGAAGGCATTCGTGGGTGCCTCACAGAGCTTTGCGATCTCAATGACAGCATTTCTGCCCCGCAGAGAATCACAGTTCAACAGTGATTCCCAGACTGTCAAAACGGGGAAGACACTCAGAGAGCACCCAGTCTCTACATGAGCAAGGGCCAACCCAGACCCAAAAGATTTTTGCCCCATACAGTGTAGCTTGTCTTTTTTATCTGAAATATTTGCCACTTAAAAATTCAGAGATTTCCCACAAAAGTACAAATTCCCAGCTCCTCTGGAAACTTGAAAGATCTGGCCAAACTAGGCCGCTGTTGCCACGTAGCACAAATGTCCCGGACAGAAGTGCACGTGCCCCGTTTAAAAGCACACACACCCCAGCTTGCTGGGGACCCCTCCCAGCCCACTGCACCCAGGTATTTTGCCAACCTGGTCCCTGAAGGCACCTGAGCTCAGAGCCTCTGGTCTAGTCAACCATGAGTCTAGCAGTCCCAGAAAGTAGCGGTGGCTTGCGAGGGCTACCGTGTGAGCAGGTGGCAGTTCCAGAACTAGACCCCAGGTCATGGCGCCCCCAGTGCCAAGTCACTGAAGCCACGTATCACCCTAACCCCAGCAGAGTGAATTCTCTCCTTTGTTCTGACTTCTGTGCCGTGTTCACAGTTCTCTAGAGCCCCCTATCCGGCCTTCCACCTCCCATCCAGGTGAGTCACCAGCTTTGGGCTGGATGCTGTCACGTAATCATCCATTTACAGTCTGTCTCCAGCGCTAGACTTGAGCAATTTGAGGCCAGGACGGCTGTGTCATCATCTCTATCTGCAGTAGCTGCCACATAGTAGGTGTCAGCAAAACCTGTTTCCCTTTTATCGCACAGTCTCATGGCAGTCTTCGGGCTCTAGTGTAGCCAGCACCGAGCACCTCTTAATGAGCCATGTCCTTCCTCGGATCACTCCCCCTCTGCACGTCCACCACCGACACGACAGGATCTTGGGGCTGTGGAGAGCTTTTCCATTGCACAAACAACAGATGCTCGTTCTTGAGAAACGTGTCCACGTGGAGAAGCAAAATGGAGCCACCCATAATGCCACCTTCCACCCAAACCACCAAACCGCTGTTGGCATTTTGGTGGAATCCTTCCACGTTTTCATATTTGCAGACCCTCAGTTGGCTCTTTCTCGGCAAGCTCTACATTTTGGGGTGCAAGGGGCTTGGTCCTTGGGTCTCGTTTCTGGCCGCACTAGTGCCTTTAGTGCTCCTCTGGCCCTACAGCTCCAAATACCAGCTCCCTGCTGCCCCTTCCCAGGTGCACATCCCCGCCCCGCCTCCCTCCCAAATCCCAGGTGCTGAGCTCCCGCTGCCTAATCATCACCACTTGGATGTTTACTCCACGTCTTAAACTTAACATGTCCAAAAGTGTCCCTCCGAACCTGCAAAAAGAAAAAAGTCCAGGATAAACAAAATATCAAAATTTTAAATAAAGACAGGACCCAGCTCAGCAGCAGCACCTCACGCACTCACTTCAATCCCCACACTCTGGGTTCCTGTCTTTATTTAGAATGTTAATATTTTATTCATCATGAGTTTTTGCATTAATTTTGACTTTTTAAAATATTGCATTAAAATATGATTCAGCTCGGTGACTGAGTTTTCTGGAGCGCCCTTAAACTGTGCACCTGAGGGGACTGCCTTGCTGCCCTCACTCTAACGCCACAGCCACCCACCTCTTGGCCACCAGGAGGACCAGCAGCCGGGCGCACCAGCCCAGGCTATATCTCCAGCCACCTCTAGACTTGCAGGAAACGCCTCACCTCTGGATAGGGCCACAAGATGAAGGAGTGGCGTTATCAGGACTGGGCTCAGATTCTCAAGACTGTCCCTGGGTCCTCTGGAATATGTGGCGGCCACATGTGCCCACTTGATGAAGGCATTCGTGGGTGCCACACATAGCTTTGTGATCTCAATGACAGCATTTCTGCCCCACGGAGAATCACAGCTCAACAGTGATTCCCAGACTGTCAGAACGGGGAAGACACTCAGAGAGCACTTAGTCTCTACATGAGCAGGGGATGAGGTCAGGAGACACCACCACAGGTGCAACTTAGAAGATGCAATGCACAAATGTCGGGGAAGGACTCCCCATGGGATGATCTTTGACCAGAGAGAAACGAGAAAAGAGAAGGAGCCAGGCACACACATTCCCTCTTCCCTCTCACCCACTGTACTCCAAGACAGAGTTTCTGTGCACAGCCCATCTGGAGAAGATGGCAATGCCAAGCAGAGACACCTGCTGGGCCACCTGCTGTGTCTCTCCCCAGCCAGCACGGGGCAGGACCGCGCACACTGCTCCTCATCCCGCCTCACCTCGTGCCTCCTTCCCCTTCTCCCCCCCACTCCCTGCCTACAGTGTGCACCTCCCAAATAAAGCACCAGCCCTTCAGTCCTCCTTGCCTCAAGCCCTGTTTCCCAGAGAGCCCAAGCTACGGCAGGTCACTTCTGGATTTTGTGTTTCATCATCTTGGTCTGTTTCATGGCTTTAAAATGTATTTTAATATCTAATAAAAATTCGTCATCACTCTTTTTTTAATCCTCAAAAATTTCCTTTCCTGTTATTCCTCATTGAATCCTCCAAATGAACTTTTCCACAAGTTAAATTCTGGGGAAAAGAGGTAGCTTTCTATGTTTCAAATCATCTTCCCATTTTTTATCTGTTTCCAATGCAACATACATGTTTATTAACAGCTTGGATCTGAGCACAGTCCTGGGCTCTAGGTGACCCCAAGGGAATTGTGATCTAGCTGGGGAATGGAAGAGAATAATAAACAACCTTTATATAAGCCCGCAGGGTAGATGTCACAGGTATCAACATTCCCGGCCAGCACGGAGCTGGGAGGCAGAAGTTATGTAACTGCTTAGGACTAGCAGCTGGGAGGGCTGAGCTGGGGTGAGAGTCTTAGTCCCCTGACCCCAAAGCCCATTCTCTGACCACTCACCTGTCACACTGACAAGTGCAAAGACAGTGAGCACTGGAAGAACTCAAAGGAGAGCTCATGATGGCAGGCGAAGAGTGCCAGGCTGGGGCAGGCTTCACGAAGCTTTAAGCTTTTAGGTAAACTTTAACCACTTCGGTATAGCGCCCACCAGCCTCGAAACCTCGCCCACAGCCAGCACTCACAGTCTGCAGGATAGTTTGTGCTGTGCATTGATGACGAGTCCTTGTGTGATGAGGAAAGCTTTAAAGCACTGAAAACTTGTTTTACTTTACA
>VBSM01003212.1:946038-973769 GCA_008086735.1 Cheirogaleus medius
CGTTCATCTGTGGCTGACGACTATAGTCGACGCTGGTACCGAAGTGGTTAAGGAAATAAGGAAGAGGAACACCATTCCAAGGAGAAGGAACAATAGCTACGGAAGATCCCAAAAGCAATTGGAATTGGATTCAGACAAAACCCGGAAGCATCTAGATCGCAGTGGACAGGGAGAGCATGCAGCAGGCACTCATAAATGCTGAGGGTGGACAGCTGGTGCTCAGATGTGGCTTCCTCCTGTCCGTGAGAGCTCACTGGTGTACCTGGGAATTTTACTCTTGAATCTCCATGTGGCCCAAAGTGGGCAGAGCCGTCTTCTTGTCCCACATACTTTGTGGGACCATGTCTCCTGGCCACAGGCATCAGGGGGATGGCCGAGGCCAAGACAGCAATGCCTTACTCTTGCTTTGTAAGATTTTTTAATTGTCTTCAAATGTTCGATCTTCTTGAGCTTCTCAAAACAAAATCTGACTTGGAAATAATACTCCTTACCATGGTCGTGGTCTTTGTGCCTTTTAAGAATTCTCCGATCAAGATCATGTCACACGACCGTAACGTGCCGTCCACCTACTATGCGCAAGACACGCTGTGGGAGTCCCACCGCTGAGAAACTCAAGTCCTGCCTTAAGGGATGTCCTCCTTCACTCAAGGCTGCGTGCTGAGCAGTTATCATAGAGCCTGGAACAGGACAGACGGATGACTGGACGAATGAATGAGCGAATGAACGAGTACGAGGAGCTGAGCAGACTGGGGCTGTGGCGGCCGCATGAGCGACGTGCTCTGGAAATGCTGGAGGCTGCAGGTGCCGGCTGCAGTTCCCCCAGCCTCTGACTTACGGAGGAGGGAGGGGCAGCAGGTATTGCCCCGGGGCTACGCCTACAACTGCTGTCCCCTCCAGTGCGCAAACGACGGTGCCGAGCCGCAGCTCCACGGTCTGGAGGGAAGGGAGGAGGAGACCCCTGGGTCCGTGTGGCTGGCATTTCCAGGCCAGTGCATGTCCTTCAGCTGCAGGCTACCTGCCACTTCCCCGATCCACTTGACCTCCAGGTGGCATGGCTTTTAACCCCAGCCTGCTCTGCACGTGGCAGCCTCTCCGATCGGAAGAGGCTCTCTGGAGGAAGTGACATCACAGAGCAGGAGAATTTCTCCGCAGGGGCTCAGATGAGGGAGACTTCCCCAGTTTAACTCCACTGTCCAGCTGAGGACCCCAAGAGCTTGCATGGCACATGAAAGGAGCCACTGAAGCCCATTTCGGGGTGATGGCTACACTCCTCAGACCTCCTCCTCCCCACTCAAGACTACAGTGGGTCCCAGAATCCAGGGCGCTGTCATTTGTTCCCTTAAGACAGACGAGCAGTCACATGGCATAACCCAGCTCCAGAAACCCTCACTAGAGGAACCCTTGAATCTGGTGTGGCACAACCCAACACACCACGTGGCCAGGTGTCTTTCCGAAAACAGTGACGTCCATTGGCTGTGTGCAAAGCAAGCTTACCCTGACGCTGAAGGATGCCGTGTTCTCGCTTCTGCATACATTACCCTTTATTGAATTCAATGGGGTCCCACTCTTCTGCTAGATGACCAATTAACAAGGTAGTATCTAAAAGGTAAGTTGTTCCCTTCACCTGACATTGCAGCAGCTAGTCCCCAAGTCCTCACACTCATGATTTTTCTATTAATAAGAAAACTTTGTCCCTGCCTGGCTAGAATGCCATGGCAAGTCGAAAACTGCTGGGCAGCAGAGACCCACCCTATAGAATGGCGTGAGAGACCAAGGGAATTCATGGGAGGCATGTTCTTCTCCAAGGGACCAAAGACAAGAAGCTGACCCAGCCAGGGGCTCCTGGGCAACATGGCATCCTTGACGTGGCCTTTCAGCTCATGGCCTGTGGATGTCCAAGACGAAAGGACAGGGTGGAGCCCGCAGAGCATGGGTTCAGCCAGCTCAACTGACCTTCCTCATGGAGGTCACTCAGAAAACGTTCCTGGCCGACCAGCCTCACTCCAGAAGAGCCTTGGCTGTCTCTGTCCCTGCAGCCACCCTCCAGCCTGGAAGACAAGTTCTGGGCAGACTGTGAGTCTCGCCCTGGGGAAGTGATCACTGGGTGGAGCCCGAGGGCTTAGTCCCTTCTGAAGGCGTCCAGGGAGGCCCTGTTACAAGCCGTTCCTGCTGTAGGTTATCAGTCCTAGGGCACAGATCATTCTCAAAGATAAGATCTTACCATTGCAGCAGCTGGCAGAATTCTCGGGTCAGCCATGTGTCTTCCTTCCTCCTGCCCGCAGCCCTCTGTCCCCGACCCCTCCTCTCCCTGCCCAGGGTGAGACAACGCCCCCACATTGCTGTCAACAGCAGTAAGACATTTCTGTCCAGTAACCTGATCACTGGGTACAGCAAGAGTACATCCACGGAGTTCAGAAACAGAGGCAGCAATAGATAGCACAGACACTTCCTCCCCATCCACACCCTTCCATGTCCCACCCATGATCAGCAAAGAGCCACAGGAAACTTCTAAATAAAGAGACAAAAGGTAAAACAAATAAAAATGCCTACTGAAACCAGACGTTACTGAATGAGTGATGCCAGTCGGGTGTGAGAAATGCAACGGTGCAAATCAAAGATCTATGTGACAGCCCCTCGGTGCAGGGCTGGGCAGAGTGTGCGGAGAGACGGGGACCTCAGCAAACGGAAGAGCACAGCATCGCCTAAAAGGAGCAGCCCGACCGACTCCACACCCCCTCGATTCTGGTCATGAAGAAATGTCCAGGTTTTTTTAAGAGATGCCTGAAATTTGGATGTTTATGTGCATTCTTCTGATTTTGAAATGCTGGCATCTAATTCAGGTTTTGTTCAAACACTGCACAGGCCAAAAACCCCACCTGGGCCTGAAGACTGTCCATGGCCCATCTGTTTGCAACCCCCTTCCCAAACGTTTTCTGAGCGCCCAGGGAAAGCCCACTTGGCCGAAGGGATCCCGGGCAGGTTCACCGCTGGCACAACCCAGGAGGTTCCCTGCAGTGACCGAGGGTCCCCCTGTGTCGGGACAGAGGTCCATACACATGCAGCACGGCAGGTGGAGAAGGGTGTGGGTTCCCTGCACCATGGCCCTACCGGAACCCCAACTGAAAAAGGAGTTTGAACAAATTCTGCGACAATCAGGACCACAAATTAATGACAGAGCCGAGCGGAGAGCCCCTTGCCATGTGTCCCGAGCACCTGACTGCTGCAGAGGTCTGGTGTCCTGACTCATTGGGTATCCTTCCCAGCTCTGCCGCCAGCTTGTCTGGCCACAGCCGAGGCAAAAGAGGATCCAGTGTTGTCACCATGGGCACCCCGGCCTCCAGCTTTGGGTCTCTTCCCTCTGACCCTGGAGCAGGGCCAGCTTGCCGGGCCTGTGAGCTGAGCGATGCTCAGGCTCCACACTCCATTGGGCCTGCCCTGAGTTTAAATGCTCTGCTGTTGTGTCTGGAAATCCCTAGTTGATGTTTGAACAAGGGACTTTGCATTTTCATTTTGCCCTGGGCCCCGCCATGCCTGGAGGGGCCACACTCCGGCTGCTACGCTACTGTGGGGCTCAGGTCTTGAGGGGATTCCTCACCCCCAAGAGACACTAGGGGACGATGAGCTGACTTGAACTTAGAGCCACCTTCTCAGCCAAGGAAGCTGCTACGTATGGTCTGAATGTCCCCTCTAAAACTCACGTTGACACTTAATCCCCAGTGTGGCAGTGTTGAGAGGTGGGGCCTTTAGGAGGAGGAGACTGGGTTGGGTCTGCCCTTGTGAATGGATTAACCTGCTCATGGATTAATGGATTAAAGGGTTAATGGATTATGGGTTATTATGGGGGAACTGGTGGCTTTCTGTAATAACTAGAGGAAGAGAGACCTGGGCATAGCACGTTAGCACCCTCAGCCCCTCACCTTGTGATGCCCTGTGCCATCTTGGGACTGGGCACAGAGTCCCCAGCAGCACGAAGGCCTCCCCAGATGCAGCCCCTCAACTGGACTTCTCAGTCTCCAGAACTGTTAAGAAAGAACTTCCTTTTCTTTATAAATTACCCAGTTTCAGGTATTCTGTTATGAGCAACAGAAGACAACTAATACAGAAGCCTGAAGCTGTCTGCGTGCCCAGCCTCAGAGTGCCGGGCATGGCCGAGCCAGGGCAGGAAGGGGGGTGGGGGGCAGGGCCTTCAGGGAGGGAGAAGGGACCTAACAGCACCAGCAGGCTCAGGGCTGGAAGAGCAGAGTAGCCTGGTGCTGGGAGGAGGGGCCCAGACCTGGGGCCAAAATGACAGGTGAGCAGGCTTGGAGAAGCCATGGGGTAGGGGCAGGAGCTGTGGAGCACAGGAAGCAGAAGTGGGGTCAGTGGGGTGGGGGTCCTGGCCTGTTGTGGGGAGGGGGTCCCAGGGCCGCTTTCCCTGGCCACCCCAGCCGCCCAGCTGCGACTTCGCTCATCCTCCCGGGGTCACGCACCTGCCACCTCCCGGGCACCCCCAACCCTCCTCTCCCTGCACAAAGGCTGCTCTGATTCTCCCTGCAGCCCAAGTGAGAGGCAGTCAGTGAACAATGCTATCTGCACGTGGCGGCGCCCAAAATACAACTGTCATTTATTCCGTTATGTGAAATTAGAGCGCGCCTTGTAGCCATAATGAATCATTTCCTTCCTGCCTCGGCCACCGTGTCAGGAGGGAGCTCGGCATCCCCCATTCAGGCCTGTGCTCTTCATCGCAGGCTAATAATAACCCACCTGGGGGGGCACACGTCTTCCCGAGACAAGCAGGAGGAGGACAGTGTCTGTGAGGAGGGGAGGGACAGCACCTAGGCAGGGACAGCACAGGGACCCAGTCCCTTTTCCAGCTGCTCTGCCTGACGGGGGCAGGGCATAGGTCCCACCCGCAGGCTGCTCGTCTGCCAGGATTTTTCTCAGCCATTGCCTAGATCCAGCTCAGAAGAAGCCCTAACCTGATCCCACTACCACCTTCTATTCATCCCCCCATTTTCAAGGCACTGCCCAGCCCCACCCTGGCCTGGAGCCCCCAGGAGCTGGCCCACCCCTCTCATCTCCCATCCCTGCCCGGGCAGGCTCTGCAGTAGCAGGTGCTCAGTCAATGGAGCGAAGTCCCCAGGTTTCCAACTCTGGGAGCCTCATGCAGCACTGGGCAGCGGAAGCCAGACCCAGGCCCTGCCCTAGGAAGTCTCCCCATCAGGCCAAAGGCAAGGCCAAACTAGAGGAAAACCGTCTTCCCAGCCCCTGTGAGCATTGTTTGTCTCTTCTCCTAACTGAACCCACAAGGCCTTTTAACCACCACATCCTCAGGAGCAGACACACAGCCAATTCTGTTAAAATGAATGAGAGTCAAAGGCCATGTGCTGGACGGCAAGGAACAAACCCCAGGGCGAGAGTGACCAGAGAAGGGAGGCTGCTCGCTGGTCCCAAAGGAAGTGAGCGAGGAAACGGCGGGAGCACCTGGTGCAGGTGGCTTTGCCTTTCCTCTTCCTGTCTCAGGAGGACAGGAGCAGCATGGCCCTGCCCCGCGATGCCAAACGGGACCTCGCCAGCCTCATCTCTCGCCCTTGGCTCTCTGCAGCCCAGCTCGGCTGCTCCCTGCTGCCTCTGAACAATTCTGCCCATTCCTGCCACAGGGCCTCACAGGGGCTGTTCCCTCTGCCTGGAAGTGCCTTCCCCCTCACTCCTGCCGATCCCCACCCCCAGCCCGTCCTGCCTCAGGAAAGCAGCCTGACTTTCCATCCTACTGAGTCCACCCTGTTTACATGACCTCACGGCTCCCTGCACCTAATCACACGCACGCAGCGGCCTCACAGCTGCTGGGAGAGTGCGTGTGCCTACCTGCCCTCAGCTATACGCCCGGGGAAGGGGCCCTTGTCTGTTCCACTCACTGCTGTATCTCTTACACCTGCTATAGTACCAGACACACAGAGGGTCCTCATTAAATGTTTTCAATTCAGTGAATGATTTAAGGCCATAACAGAGAACTTGCCAAATCCCAAAGCAATCCATTCCATTTTTTAAAAAGTAGCATGTATTGTTTCTAAATTACCACCAAAAAAGAAAAAGTAAAACCTATCCATGATTTTAAAAAATTAAAATTCACATGACCACTATTCATAGTTCATGTATTTCTTTCTAGCTGTCTCTATGAATTTTTTTACATAATTGAGACCCTACATAGGATGGAGTTTCCTATCCCCTTCAACCTACAATATAATAAGTGTCTGTGAAAGTTGATAGAATTTAATAGATATCATTTTAATGACTACATCATACTTTATTTTTTCTTAATGGTCCCCCTATTAGACATCAAAGTTGTTTGCAGTTTTTCAGTATTTAAACAATATTGCAATGAACATCTTTGTGTATAAAATGTTTCCACGTTTTTAACTACCTTCTTAGATTACATTTTTGAAGTGGTTATCATGGGTCAAAGGTGATAAACATTTTTAAATTTCTTGGTAACTATTTCTAAAGCACTTTTTCAGAAACTTTATATCAATTTACAATCTATCAACAAAGTACGGGTGCCCGGTTCATGGGAAAACTGCCAACACTGACTATTTCATTTTTAATCTTTTCCTAATTTGTCAGAGAAATGAAGGAGCATTCCTTTATCTCACATTGCCTTACCGTGTGCTTGTGGATCGCCTGTACATATGTTTTCCCATCGTTATTAGATGGCCCATTCCGTGACAGACAGCTCTTTCTGAAGAACTGTAAGCTGAAGGAAGGGAACCATCGCGATAGGACAGGAGGTGACGCACAATCCCAGTGTGTCACCTCTATCTCTGGATGGGGTTTTTGGCATTAAGAGATGATTTCTAGGGGAAGGAGGGGATGGGTATATAGAAACATAATGAGTGAGATGTGCAACGTTTCGGGGATGGTCACACTTGAAGCTCTGCCTCGAGGGGGAAGGGGGGCATGGGCAATATACATAACTGTAATATTTGTACCCCGATAATATGCTGAAATAAAAAAAAAGAGAGAGAGATGATTTCTAGAACCAGGCATAGTGGTATGTTCCTATAGTCTCCTAGCAACTCAGGAGGTTGAAGCAAGAGGATGGCTTGAGCCCAGGAGTTCAAGGCTGCAGTGCGCTATGATCCAAAGAGCCAGGAAACAGTTTCCCCACAAACATCCTCAGTGCTCCCAGCTCATAGAATCCGGGCAGGGCCAGACACCCCTCAGGCCAAGCCTCAGTCTCAAATGACAGCCTGGAAGACGCTCATTTCTGTTCCTCCAGATGGTCATCTACCTTAACATCCGCATGGGGTCTTACAGAGGCTCCTCTGACCCCTGATGGGGAACATTGGTGCTAGAGCAAGTTTCCCAAGATGCGATCCCACCCCTGAGCATGTGGGCTGAATCACCCCCAGTCATTCCAAGCAGAGGAAGATTCAAAAATTCTCATTGCCATATTTTCCAACTCTACTTGTGCTTTTTGTTTTCATTGCAAAAAACAGTAATCATTGGCAGAAACTCTAGATAATAAACCGAAAGAAAGAAAATGTAAATAGTCTCTAATTCTAGTCTTTTTTCTATGTACATGTAACAGAGATAACATTTTCTAATTCTTTTCAGATACATTCCCATCCTCTAAGCCGTGTTTTATGAGGGGCGGTGATTGATGTTTTAGGAGGAGAATAGATTCCACTGAAACTGTGGTTCCCAAAATGTGTGCCAAGACCCTGGGGCACCACAGGCTGTTTTAAATTTTTAAGAGAAACATAGCAACATTTGTCAGACACCACACAAACTACTACTATTAAGTTGTTTGGACCTAACTACCTAATAAACTGTTAGGAGTTTTATTGTCAGGGGGTTTTTTGCATTTTGTCTTTTTGGTTTTGGCTTTTTTTTTTTTTTTTGGTTCTTGTTTGTTTTGTTGTGTCTGGCCTAGGAACGCTGTGAAAAAACCTTCTAAGACATTAAGGGCACCATGAACTGAGAAAGTTCGGGAACATCCACAACGGTGCACAGCAATGACTTCCAAATTAGAGTTTTATGGCTACAGCAAGTCAGTAGATTTGACTCCAGGCTTTGTGGAGAAAGAATGTTCTAGATTCCTTTTAACCCATCTGGAGCATAGAGTTCCACCCAGGCAGGAGGCAGAGGAAGGGAAAGCCCAAGGGATTGTGGGAAGAAGAAGGAAGGCAAAGGAAGGAGGCATGGGCAGCATGCGTGTCCCTGTGCGCCTCTCCAGATCTGACCCAGCGTGGGGAGGAACTTGGGCCATGTTTGGGAGAATGTCCAGGACTCAAGGAGTTTCGCGTTTTGTGTTTAGGAACTGGGAAGAAATACCTTTACAGGCTGTCCCATCAATCTATGGGGAAGTGGCCACGTCACTGCAAATTCAGCGGCACTGCAGGGTTAGGCAGAAGTGGATGGGAATGTAGCGTTCCCAAGCCACCCTCAGTTCCCATAGGGCTTGAAAGGGGCACAGACGTCCTTGATGCCCCAGAGAGAGGAAAAGAAGGAACCAAGCTGATTTCCAGAGACTGCCCGTGGAGCTCTCTGTGTCAAGGACCGGAAGTCAGGGTCCAGTGGTAGCACACTGAGAAACACAGCACAGTGTGGAGCCAATAGAGACAAAACAAGGCCAGATCAGCCAAGGATCATTAACAGGCCCTGCCCCACCAAAAAGTTCAGACCATGATGTAACACACAACCCCAAGTCCCAGGGGTTTACAACAACAAAGTTCTACCTGCTGTTCTCACTCTACGTCCATTGAGGGATGGCGGGAGGCTCTACCCTCTGCTGTCCTCACTCCGGGACCCAGGAATGGCCCCCACCTAAATCACAACTGATCACCATAGCAGGGGGAAGGGAATCTGGAGACTGACGGGCCAGCCTTCAAAGGCTAGTCATCATTTCAACTCAAGTTTCACGGGCCAAAGCGCACCACATGGCCACATCTAACTTCACATCAGTGCAAAAGTACAGTCCTACCGTGTGGCTGGGAGGAAGGGTCCAGAAATATTGGTGAACAACAAGTTAAGAGTAGATGTTAGCAAATCCCAGATGGGACAGTCATGTTTGAAGAGTCCCCTGTCGGTGCGGTCCAGGCCAGCCACTCTGCCAAGGAGGACAGTGGGGATTCAAAGATTGCATCCTTTCCCCTCTCTCACCAAGTCCTGTGAGCACTCCCCACCCACCCACCAAGTCACATCCTGAATAGGAGTAGAAACCCAAGAGCCTGTCTTATATTTCATTTTCCAGATTGGACTAAAATTTAGGGGTTTTATTTCCCATGGGTCTTGAGGAAGACAGAAAAAATGGAGAAGTCATTTGTTTCTTACACGTTTCAGTGCAGTGTTAGTAAATTTGCAACCTCATTACACATATTATTAAGAGATAGGAAAATCCTCCCTGCTCGTATTCTTATATATTTCCACAGCTTACCCTTGTACATGTAACCCAAAGGTCTCTAAGCCTGACCCTCCTTATATACTCTGAAGTCATATTCACAGCAAAAACTCAAATTCCATGGACTCTTACATCCATATGATGTTACCATCATTTTTAACTTACTATTTAATATGTGGATGGTTTCCGATTTTTTACATTAAAAATAATGTCACAAGATCTGGCAAAATTACGTATGCATTCACCTTTAGACGCAGCAATCCCACTTCTAAGACTCTACTACGAAGATGCACTAGCAAAAATACAAAATGATGGAAGCACAATGCTATTCATCGCAGCAATATTGGTGCTAGCAAAAGACTGGAAACAACCTCTGTCTTTCAATAATGAACTGGTTGAGTAAACTATGGTACATCCAAAAAAAGTGGATCACTATGCCACTTTAAAAATTGAATAGAAAAATAAATAAATAATGAATAGAAGTATCTCTATATACTGATACGGAATTACCTTCAGGATATATTAGTAAATAAAAAGCAAGGTGGAGGAAAATGTTTTTCATATGGTATCATTTATCTAAAAAAGGAAGGGATATACACACAGACACAGAGTTACTTATATATTTTTTATTTCAGAATATTAAGGAGGCACAAATGTTTTAGGTTAGATGGCTCATTTTTGTAATGCTTGAGTCCCAGCTATAGGTGTGGCCATCACCCGAATAGTGTTCATAGTACCCTTTAAGTCGGCTTATTACCCTCCCATCCTTCCCCCTCCCCATGGTTGATTTCCACTGAGCTTTACTTCCCTCTGTGCACATGTGTGCTCATCAGTTAGTTCCAATTCAATAGTGAGTACGTGTGGTGTTTGTTTTCCCATTCTTAAGATAACTTCACTTAGGAGAATGGTCTCCAGTTCCATCCAGATTGTTGCAAAAGGTATTAATTCATTTTTAATGGCTGAGTAGTACTCCATGGTATGAATATACCACATTTTATTAATCCACTCATGAATGGATGGGTATTTGGGTTGATTCCACATCTTTGCGATTGCAAATTGTGCTGCAATAAACATTCGAGTGCAGGTGTCTTTTTGATGAAAAGTCTTCTTTTCCTTTGGGTAAATACCCAATAGTGGGATTGCTGGATTGAATGGTAGGTCTATTTTTGGTTCTTTGAAGAATTTCCAAACTGTTTTCCATGGAGGTTGTACTAATTTGCAGTCCCACCAAAGGCATATAAGCATTCCTTTCTCTCTGCATCCACGCCAGTGTCTATTGTCTTTAGATGTTTTAATAAAAGCCATTCTAATTGGGGTAAGGTGATGTCTCATTGTGGTTTTAATTTGCATTTCCCTGATCAATGATTAAGCATTTTTTCATGTGTTTATTGGCCATTTGTCTTTCTTCTTTTGAGAAGCTTCTATTCATGTCTTTTGCCCACTTTCTAATAGAGTTGTTTAGGTTTTTTTCTTGATGATTTGCTTCAGTTCCTTGTAAATTTGTATATATATTAATATAGAGAGACAATATTGTTCTAAAATGTATTTGGAAAGCAAAGGAAGTAGCATCGTTAAAATGATTTTGGAAAAAGAGGAATAAAATGGAAGGAATCAGCCTACCCACTCTCAAGACTTACTAAGTAACTACAGTAATCAAGACTGTGGAACTGGTAAAGGAATAGACATATGGATCAATGGAACAGAAGAGAGAACCCAGAAATAGACCCACACAAAATGCCCGATTGATTTTTGACAAAGGCACAAAAGCAATTTAATGAAGGAAAGACACAGCTTTTTCAACCGACAGTGCTGTAGCAATTGTATACCCATAAGCCAAAAAAATAAACCGTGATCTAAGTTTCACACTTTATTTAAAAAAAAATAAATAACTCAAATTCATCACAGACATAAATGTAAAACTATAAAACTTTAATAGAAAACATTGGGGAAAATCTTCAGAATCCAGGACTAGGCAAAAAATCCTTAGACTTGCCACCAAAAGCATGACTCATAAATGGAAAAAATAATAAGATGTACTTCACCAAAATTAAAAACTTTTGCTTTGCAAAAGGATGAAAAACAAGCTACAGATTGGGAGAAAATATTTGCAAGTGCATATCTAATAGAGAACTAGTATCTAGATTCTAGAAAGAACTCTCAAAACTCAACAATCTAAAAAAAATTCTATAGCAATAATCCAATTGGAAAATGAGCAAAAACCATAGAGACATTTCACCAAAGAAGAGACATTTCACCATAGACATTTCATTATATATGTGTGTGTATATATATATGTATATATATATACATATATATAGTAAATAAACACAAGAAAAGACATTCACCATCATTAGCCATTAGGGAAATGCCAACTAAAACTATAACGGAGATTGCTACACACGTCAGAATGTCTTCTGAGTGACAACACCAAAGGCTGATGAGGATGCAGAGAAACTGGATCACTCTTATGTTGTTGGTGGGAAAATAAAATGGTAAGCCAGTCTGGAAAATAGTTTGGCAATTTCTTTAATAACTAAATAAATACACATCTACCATACAACCCAACAATTGCACGCCTGGGCTTTTATCTCAGAGAAATGAAAACATACATTCACGTGGAAACCTGTATAAAAAATACTCAGCTTTACTCATAATAGCCAAAAACTGGAAACAATCCAAATGTCCTTCAATAGGTGAACAACTAGACAAACTACGGTATTATGGTACATCCATACTGTGAAATACTACTCAGCAATGAAAAGCAACAACCTGAATGAATGTTCAGAGAATTATCTGCGTGAAGCAAGCCAACCCTGAAAGGTCACATACTGTATGATTCTGTTTATATAACATTCTTGAAGTGACAAAATCATAGAAATAGAGAACAGATTAGTTGTTGCCAGGGGTTAAGGGGTGGGGAGGGAAATGAGTGTGGCTATAAAAGGGAGCATAAGACATCCTCGTGGGTATGGAACGTTTCTGTACATCGTCTATATCAGCATCAGTGCCCTGATTCTGACATTGTACTGTACCTTTACCAGGTGTTACCATGGGAGAAACTGAGTAAAGAGTACATGGGATCTTTCTTTACTAGTTCTTACAAGTGCACATGAACTTCCAATTATCTGAAAATCAAAAGGTTAATGTTTTAAATCTCTAAAAATCAAGGTAACCAAATAGTTGATGATGAGAAACTTTTCCTTATAGATGTATTTCAGCTAATGAGTTAAGAAGGGGCAATAGAATATAACCATTTTGTGGCTTCTATAAAATAATAGCTCTAGATCAGAAGATTTTACTCTTTGAGACCATTGGTCCCTCTGGTTATCTGAAGAGCATGGACCCCTTCTCAGAATAATGAAATAAAATTAAACACATGGTTTACAAACTATTGAAATATGGTTATCAAAATACTTTATAAAAAATAGATTTGTGACATAATATATGTACATCTTCACTGACTTATCAAGTAACCTAGTGGAGGGTTTAATAATTTAAAGTGGAGATGAGCACAAATTGTACTTCAAGATACCTGCAATGGCTATAGCTATACGCTATGTGGAAATATCTGTGACTTCCGGTGACAAAGTCGCAGAATACACAAGACACAGAGGAACTTGTTAAGTGACACAAAAACAATGCAATCAGCGAAGTCAAGTCTGTGGGAAACCCAGGGGTGTAATTCATCCAGCTCCTTCTACAAATTCCAAAGGGAAAAGGAGAATGGGGGTGGGAAACTTAGAGATTAAGAGAGGAGACACGTCAACCAGTTGCAATGGATGGACTTTATCTGAGTCAAACAAAGAAATGGTTTAAAAGAAAAAAGAAAGGTTAAGAGACAAGTAGGAGAAATTGAATATTTGACAATATTAAAGAATTTTCGTTAACTTTAAAGTGAGATAAAGGTATCGTGACTTCCTTTTTTAAGGAGTCCTTATCTTTTAGAGATGCATTCTGAATTATCGATGGATGAAATAACACCCTATCTGATATTTGCTTCAGATAATCCAGGGAAGGGGAGGGAACACAGCAGGTGACAGCCATTGAAGCTAGGTAACACGTACATTGGAGTCCATTTTTCATGCTACTTTTGTACATTTTTT
The DNA here is from genome assembly GCA_008086735.1 of Cheirogaleus medius. NCBI lineage: Eukaryota > Metazoa > Chordata > Mammalia > Primates > Cheirogaleidae > Cheirogaleus > Cheirogaleus medius. The sequence continues at coordinate 959,521 of VBSM01003212.1, forward strand.
AAGTTTACTATAATAAAAAAAGTCAAAACTAAAGTTCAGTAAGCATCATTGCACATGATTCTTTGTTTTCGTCTAGGATTATTCCCTACAGACAATTCCTAAAAGTAGAATTGTGAGGTTCGAGAATGTGAATATTTTAAAGCCCTTGAAATGCATTGCCTGAGTGATCTAGTACAAAAGGAAAAAACAGAGCAACAGAGGACCACTCCTAGCAGGGAACAAGGGAACACTTCAGGAGATGAACCCTGTCTTTCTCCACCCACCTCTCTTCCTCTTTGTCCTTCTTCTGTGAAAGGAACCAAATCCTAGCCGGCACTCAAACCTTTGTTCCCACTGTTCAAATTTGCCTGCCTCTGGCGCCCATCGGCCAGATGCAAAATCATTTATTCACCTAATCTCAGTGGCTGGACTTATACATTTTGTCTGTTTCTCTCTTTTACACAAGATGCTGTAAAAACATGCCCACCGTGAATTGCTGTGGTCATATATCATTAAATCCTTGGGATAAATTCCTAGAAGAATCTACCTAGGTCAAAAGAAAGTGCACTTTCCCCTCCTGGAAACTGTTCCAGGTTACCTGCAACAGCAGCCAGTGGCTGGTTCCTGGCTTCTAACTAGATATCATCAAATTTGCAAACACTAACCAATTTGGTGGGTTAAAATAAAGTTACCTTGCTGTTAACATGAGCATCTTTTTAGTACCAGGAGGTGGAATATTCTAATCTGGTAAACTCTCAGAAGCAAGTTTAATTTCCTGGGGCTCCCTAGGAAAATAAGGTATGACATTAATAACCTCTCTCAGGAGATGGAGTATTCAGCTACCAACCCCTCCACAATCAAACCCCAAGCTCTCCCTGAGCCATGATTCCCAGTGTGTGACCCCCACCCTCTGACATTGGAACCACCTGGAGAGGAGGTATCTGGGAAAATGCCAGTTCACAGACCCACCCCACACCTACAGAATCAGCATCTCTGAGCATTCCTACGAAATTCTATTAAGACTCTTGATCTAGAGAGAACTGTCCCGTTCCTCATCCATAAAAACTAGGCTGGATTATTCAGAATAGCCAAGACATGCAATCAATCTAAGTGTCCACCAACATATGGATGGATAAAGAAAATGTGGTACACACACACACAACAGAATACTATTCGGCCTTATAAAATGCAAATCCTGTCATTTGCAACAACACAAAGGAACCTGGAGGACATTATGTTAAGTGAAATAAATCATAAAGACAAACACTGCTTGATCTTACTTATATGTAGAATTCAAGTCCAACTCATAGAACCAGAGAGTAGAATGGTCATTACCAGAGGCTGGGGATGGGAGGATTGGAGAGATGTTGGTCAAAGAATACAAAATTTCAGTTTAATAGGAGGAATAAGTTCCAGAAATCTACTATAAATCATGGTGACTACAGTTAATAACAATATACAGTATACTTGAAAATTGCTGAGAGTAGATTTTAAGTGCTCTCACCACAAAACAATAAGTATATGAGGTAATGCACATGTTGATTAGCTTGATTTAGCCAATCCACTACATATATCAAAATATCACACTGTAGACCATAAATGTATACAATTTTTGTCAACTAAAAAAAAAAAAAAACTGGGCTCATCAGCAGTCAGAGATCTTTCCCTGGAGGCATCATAAACGCCTACTGAATGAACCAATGATGAATGAGTGAGTGAATGAATGAACGAAAGAAGGAATGAATTGCTTCATTAACTGACCAACAAATTCATAAATGAACAAATGAACGAATGCGTCAATAAATGAAGAAATGAGTGAGCGGCTACGAGAAGAAAGGGAGTGTTGGTTCCAGGCAGGGAATTCGGGAACACAGCAGAAATGGAAGGCTGCCAGCCTGCCGGCTGTGCCCCTGCCACCCAGGTTGCAGGCAGCCCTCAGAGGAGAGACAACATCCACATGCCACACACCCTCCCCTGCCACGGCCTCCCGGGACCGTGACTGGTGCACCCCAGGACAGAGCCCCTCCCAACAGCACCTGCGACAGAAAATAACAGGCTTCTATGTTTTCAACGCATTTCTCAAAGAATTTTGGTACGTGTCCTATACCGCAAATAAAATAATTGTTTGTGGGAAGAGGGAAGCTTTCAGCATCTGAAATAAAATAATACAAGCTGCTGGGTAAATGAACACTTGCCTTCTGAGTAAGCAGAATGTGTTTTGGAAATCTCCAGCAGTGACCAGAGATGTGCGCAGCTTGAGAGCTGGAAGCTCCTCTTTCCTTCCTCGCCTCTCTCCTCTTCCACCTTTTCCTTCATGTCCTCTCCTCTGCTCTGAAATCCTTCTTCTAAGAAAGGTGAAAGTCCCGAGTAGCAGCGGAGAAGAAGAAAGCCGCTCACCATGCTCCACTGCACCCTCACCCTCTCCACTGGCCCCCAGCCCTGCCTCCCTATCCTACCAACCACACACTTTGTAGGAGCCGGCCCTGCAGCTCTTGGCCAACCCTTGCCCAGAGGTCAGAACAACAATGCCATATCCATGGTTCCCAGGGGCTGTGCAAGGACCTCTTTAGGGTTCCTCCAGCAGCAGGGATTGGGCAAGACCTCATACTCAGGACTGAAAGGCTCAGCTGGTGGAGGGAATATACGTTAGTAGGTGGGTGTATAGGCCACGGGCCACAGGCACACCTGGGACACATTGTACACAGGTGTGAAGCTTCACCTTCTCAGCGAAACACACCCAGCCCTGGGCTCTGGAAGACTTTGCTCCATAGAAAACCCAGGAATTACTAATTTTTGTTACTCTTTCCTGAAAATAGGTTACCCAAACTTGGACGGGCTTTCCCGAGGGGTTTCTTTGGCTCTTCTGCTCCGACTGCCTTCTAGAATGCCACTCCCAGTCTGGCCACACTTCCAGGGCCTGCGAACCCTGGGAAAGCAGGAAATGTGCAGGGTTAGTGACTCCGTTGATTTTATTTCTATTTTAATAGTCTGAGCGTCACTGCCTTTGTATGTGACATTTTCTAATTCTGGGGCAAAGATACTACTCTGGCTATACCTGTCCCTATCCCCATGTGAAAGGAGAGCCAGGGTGGCAAAGATAAGGACGTCCGCCTTCAGCCCCAGCCGGCAGATCGCATCTCGGCTAAACTGCAGCCGATTCCCAGGCTCTGACTTTCCTTCCTCCTTCCTCACCTTCATCAGACTTGTCCGGCCATGTTCCTCTTCTCTCCAATATTACTTCAACTTCTCATCATAAAACGAAATGATTCCAGTGTTTATGCTGTTAGCTACATTTATCTTTAAGAGCAAGATGTTGAGTTTAGTTTTAATGATGAAAAAAGCCTTTCAAAGGATAACTCATTGAAACTCATTATGTACTATAAAGGCCACTATTTAAAGATTCGGTAATTCCAGTGATGATCTTTTTAAAACAGATTTACAGCAGAAAATAGTGAGATTCTTTGACTTCAGTTGTAATTTTCCATTTTGTAATTTAATACTCCTTTAGTTTATATTTGCACATTAAAAATATAGCATCTAAAAGTCCATCATTAAATACTTTTAATAAGTGCAATAAATAAGTTTTACAGTGTGCATAAATCTAAAAACAAAACCCAACATAAATTGTTAATCTTACACTTTTTCTCATTAATTGCAATACATAAACATATGTTTTATACAAAGATATTTGCTACAAAATAAGTATAATAAATACAGTTTACCACATGTATTAATCTTAATAGTTACAAGCTGTTAATCTTATATATTAGGTAATAATTTGCAATAAATAATTGTTTATTATCTTGATGTTTGCTTGTCTTGGGTTTTAGCAATATGCAATAAAGAAATGCAATTTTGAATAATTTGATTGTAAGACTGCTGGGAAAATACTGTATGTTATAATTAGCTGCAAGAGGATTCTGTTCAGAAGAAGAACCGTGGAGATGGGGTTCAATAACCCAAACCTACATTATTGAGTCCATAAATAATTTTAAAAGTTAAGTTCAGTTTAAAACAAAACAGAATTTTTAAAACTTAAATGCAAATGCAATTAGTGGAACATTTCACATTCTTTAGTGCTTTCATCGTTACATATTCAAAGGAGAAGGAGAAAGCTGGAAACCCCTATCCATCCACACTGCCTGGCTCCAAGCTGAGACAGGAACATGGCCGCCTTTGAGAGAAAGTGGGGACTGCCTGTCCCCCTCAGCCAGGGGCTACCCACGGCCTGTGATTCACCCTCTGGGACAGCCAGCAGGTGCGGGCACAAACCCGGCACCCTGCAGATCCCAGCTTCAGCCAGCACTTACTAAACTGTGCACACATTTGTTAGGGAGGGGTTGCCACCTTTACTAAGCTTAATAGAAACTGTTAATCTTATATGTAAAGGTAATAATTTGTCATAAATAATTGTTCATTATCTGGGCATTTGCTTGTCTTAGAGTTTAGCAGTATGCAATAAAGGAGTGCAATTTTGAGTAATTTGATTGTAAGACTGCTGGGGAAACATGGAGGGCTGTAATGAGCCAAGGGAGTGTCCTGTGGGCCAGAGACTCCGCAGAACCAGACCGCTGGCTCCAGCACTTGCGAAGCCTGGGTCCTCACGGCGATAACGTGGGGGTCTTTAAATACTCACTCAGAGGCAGAGAGTGAGCCAGTTTCCCTTTCTTATGTTGCCACCAGAGAAAACCTCCCGCGGAGGAAACCAGGCCTGACTGAATTGAGCCTCAGTCCCTCAGTGATGCTCAGGTGGCCTCGGAGCAGCTCAGGCCCTACCCGGCAGGTGCTGTGGGTGCAGCTGCAGAGGAAGGTCCTGGCTAACACCCCACAAGACCCACCTGCTGGCTGGTTGGCACCAAAGGCTCACCTGTCTGCCCGAGAGAAGCGGGGGGGGGGGGCTCACTTCCTCCAAAATGCCCACAACATACTTGTCAAAGCAGCAACCACGTCCTCTCACATCTCTGCAGGCACAGAGAGCTAGAGCCATCCCAGCTAAGATGAGGCCATGTGGTCAGGGGGCAAGGACTAAGGGCTTTGTCTTCATGGAATCCCACGGGCATGAAGACCCACTTCAGGAAAACCTCCCCCAGCCAAGTACGGAAGGGAGGGAGGAGAGAAGGGAGGCAGGCTGGGAAAAGGAGGGAAGCAGGCAGTGAGGGGAATCCTGGATCCATTATAAGCATGAACGACTCTTCCTAATGTAGAAAATATCAGCACCCCCCACGAAAACACACACATACGCACACACTGACATGCACCCAGTGATACAAAAAATAGCCCCATCAAAGCCCAGCCGCCGTGTGTTGGTATCGGGAGTTCCTGTGGTTTTTAACACCTGTTTCTACTATGCTGCTGGTATTATGTGCACCTGGGAAAGCCGGTCTCACTTTCCGTCTTTACACGCAGCTCCATGGACAGCCACCCAGCCCCACCCGAGTGTAAGCCCCTGGCACTCTCTCTGCCTAGGCTGGGCATGGCACAGCCCACAGCCTGGGAGGGGGCTGTTCATCAGGACAGCAGAGCACTTCAGTTCATGGAGGAAGTTCCTGCCTAGGGCTGGGCTTCAGGCAGAGCTAGTTCCAGGTTCCCAGGAGCTAGTTTCCATGAGCCTGAGGCCTGAAGTGTCTGAGGCTCACTGTCCTCCCCTCCATCACAGCAAGCACCTCCCATCCATCACCCTGAGAGAAAGGCCCTGCTTTCAGCCAGGCTGGAAAGGGATAGAAGTTCCCCCATCTCCAGCCAAGGCCTCCGCCCTCAGCTGTGGGGCTCCCCAGGATGCAGCCAGAGTGGCAGGGGAACGGCCTTGTCCACACTCCCACCCCCACATGATGACCTTGGGGCCTTCCTGAGGGTCATGAGGGTGGCAGAGCCCCGCCCCCACCCCACCCATGCTCACTAAGGAGAAAAAATTCCAAGCACGTTCCTGGATTGCCCAGACACACTGATGGAGACTCCTGGGGGTGGGGCACAGCATGGAGCTGGTGCCCTGACACCCGGGAAGAGGACTCGTGTGCCCCACAGAGGGGCACCTGGGCTCCTCCGAACTCAAGGGGAAGGAGGAGGAGTCTGGGAATTCTGCATCTCGGAGGCACCTGCCACACAAGCGGCCGGGGCTGCAGAAGCGCCCTCCCCTCCCCCACCAAGACGCCCGGCGGCGTCGGGGCAACCGCGGCAACCGCGCGGCCAGATGAAGCTCATACGTTCCCCCATGAACAATTGTTTTCATTTCCCTCCCATGCCACGAGATATTACAAGTGGAAAGCAAAACACAAGTAAATATGTTCATTCCGCTCGCGCGATCGGTGATAAACGAGAGGCTGCGGCGGCTGACAAAGGTCAGCGGGCCGCGCGCGGGTCTGCGAGCGCACACTGCCACCCTCCGGCCGCGCGCGGGACTGCGCCGCAGACTCGCCTCCCGCCGACGCGTGCTCGTCCCTGGGAGCACACCAACACGTGCGAAGTGCAGAAAAATCAGAAAGTCCAAACACCCCGAGGGAAAAATAACCGTCATCTATAACAAGCTCTCTCCCAAAGACGACCGCTCTGGTTAACATTCTCGTATAGTTTTCTCCAGGCTGCTTCTGCGTACACTCTGTGATGGGTACGTGCGTTCTGTGATGCATCATTCTGTGCACGTGCAAAATACAAAGCTGTTCACGCAATGCTAAATCACGGTTTTCTATATAACATGCAAACTAGTTTCCATAAATGTCTCACAGATATCTTTTTAAGGGCTGCATAATATTTCAAATTGTGACTGTATCAAAAGTTATTTAACAGTCCCCCAATTATTGTTATTTTAAAGTGTTTCTAATGGTTTAATGATTATAGATAATGCTATAACTAAAATTTGTATTCAAAAACCTTTGTTCTCATTTTTAAGATATATCCCTGAAGGTAGAATTATGCATTGAACGGGAATTAACATTTTTAAACCTCTTAATAACATTTTTACTTTCTAGATGTATAATACCTATGTGAACAATATTATAAGGAATAATAGGTGAACATAAAATAATGCTCAAATGAATAATGAAAGTGATACACGGACTCCTGGACAGGAAGACTTGTATTGTCAACACACCAATCTTCACTCATCTAATCTTTAATGCAAGTTCAATTAAAATTCCATCAACACTTTTTTATATTGTGTCACATTGATTCCAAATTTCCTTTGAAAGGATAAATAAAAATCTCCAAAAAACATCTTCTGTAAAAAAGAAAAAAGAGAGGGAGGAGACTTACTCAACCAGATATTAAAATATATTACAGAAAGCTACAGTAATTAAAGCAGTGAAGCACAAAATAGAGAGTGTAGAAACAGGCCCAAATATATTAATACATACATTTATATTTTAACATAAAGGTGTTTTATATCAATGGAGAAAGAATGGCTACTCGATAAATATACATGTACAATCTACCATCAGAAAACAAATAGAATTAGTGCCCCCACCTCATACCACATATTAAAACAAATCCTATAGGAATTAAAGATTTAAATTTTTAAGTGAAACTATAAAAGTAATATTTACATAAATAGTAATAGAGAAGCTCTCTACGTGCAATTCTAAAAGCAGAAACTAGAAAGTTTAAAATAGCTGGTTTTGAATTGTTCAAATTTAAAAATTCATGTGTGAAAAATACAGTTTTGAAATTAAAAGATAAACCAAAATGAGGAAAAATATATTTTTGACATAAATAACAAAAAGAAGATTAATACCACTAATGCATAAAGTTTTCTTACAAATAAATAGTAGACTAATATTTCAATTTTTAAAAAATGAATTGAATTGAGGACATGAATAGCAATTTACAAAAGAATAACTACAAATGATAAATAAACCTATAAAGATGTTCAACCTTGGTAATCAGGCATGCAAATTAAAACAAAAAAGAGAAATCATTTTTGTTCCTATATTGGTAAAGACAAAAACAGTAACAATACATAGTGTTGTCAAGGAGCAGAGAAATAAACCCTTTCAACATCTCTGGTGATAGGGTAAATTAGGTAACCTTTATAATGGGTCACTTGGCAATATTATCAAAATCCTTAAAAATACACGACTCAAATATTGTCCTTCCAAATGGATCACAGTTATGTATAAAGATTCAGTTGCAATTTTGTTCATAGCTATCAAAAACAATTCAAATGTCTGACAACAGACTGGAAGATTTTATATACTTATATATATAAAATATCATAACATAGATAACATAACAGAGTCCTTAATAGTAATGTAGAAATATACTTAACATTTAAGTATTTTTCATAACATACTGTTCTGTAACAAAAAGCAAGTTACAAACAATGTAATCATGTTCCTACACCCATAGAAAAAAAGACAATGAGGTATTTCTCTAAACAAAAATAGTGGGTGAGATTATGAGTAATTTTTAATATTCTTTCTGCTAGTGTTTTCTAAATTTCTACATTTGACAATTTCTTATCGATTGTTAATGAGAAAAATAGTTTTTAGTGGTCTTCTAAAAACATCGTACCAATTTACATTTCAACCAGCAGTGCTTGAGAGTTTATTCATCAAATACTCTCAGAACACACACTCCGAGAAAGGCACGTTCTGGAAGCCTAGCAACAGCTGTAAACAAGACCAAGCCCTGCCCTCAAGGAGCAGCCCTCGGGTGTTCCAGGGTGACGGAGACAGACGAGGAACAAACCAATAGAGCGGTGCTGGGGTGATGTTCTGACAGCAGCCATGGGGCAGAGCAGGGTGAGAGGATATCAGGGAGCTAGAGAAGGGAGCTATCTTGAAAGGGGTCCAGAGAGGGCCACTCTGAGCAGGTGACAGCAAGAGGACCCGAGTGAAGTGAGGAGCGAGTCCCCCGCAGATCTGGGGCAAGCGTTCCCCGCAGAGGTAACCGCAAGGCTGAAGGTCCAAGGAGGAAGATGAGTTCAGTGTGTGTAAGGCACAGCAAAGAGACCCGTGTGGCTGGAAGGGAGAAAGCAAAGGAGAGATGACAGGAGGTGAGATCAGAGACATCAGGGAAGGCATGGGTGGCAAGATCCTGGAGAACCTTCTGGGAAGGAGTTTGGATTTTCTTCTGGGTGTGATGGGAGCCATTGGAGGATTTTGTGCAGGAAGGCGATGTGATCCAACTTCGTTTTCCCAGCATACCACTAGCTCCAGGTTCAGAATGGGGCGCAGTGGACAAGGAAAAGCACAAGGAGACCAGTCGGGGTCACTACACATGCACCTGGACTGGAGTGGCCTGGCTTGGGGGAACCTGGCAGCATCGGCTGTTCACACTTGCCCATTTAGTGAGCACTCACAGGGACATTGTGGGGTTGGAATCTTGACATATTTCTTCTCTGAGCCCCCGGTCCACGAGGATGCTCTGACAGCTCATCCATCAGAAGATCTAGATGTTCCTCAAAATAGAGAACCAGGCTGAGGGTGATGGCCACAGGACACATCCTCCTCCATCTTCTCCAGCCCAGAAATCATCTTATATAAATTGCACCTGAGTCCAACCAAAACATGGACAGCTATTGGCTAAACAAAGGAGAACATCCTATCGAATCCTAGTCCTTGTCTATACGTGCAAGAACTTTCATGTCTACCATCATATGTGTCAGCATAGAAGTCACACTCTTCCCGAAATGCCCCATGTTATAAAAGGAAGCACAAAATATATGTGATGTTCCACATTTTTTTCAGGGTTTAGAGATTACTAATAGATTTCCAGGAATTATTTCCTCCTAGGTTCTAATGTAAGCCCACTGTATTTACATAGGAGGAAAATTATGTCTTCCCACTAAATCATTTTAAAATCATTATCCCTTGCACCATAAGAATTAATCCAACTTTTTTCTTAAAATTATACTTGTCAAATTGAGGTGCCTGTCACAGACCCGCACATCTTACGCCCTGGCAATTACACTCGGTCTCCACCTCTCCGGGCTCCGTGTTCCCATTTCTCCAGAGATCTTTGTCTGCCCTAAAACCATCACCTCTTTTGGGGAAGCTGCTTCTTTTTAGCCAGAAAAACCCCTTGGGGTGGTAGAGGCTGGGGTAACTGTGGCTGAGCCCCGGGGACACAGCCTGGTGTGAGTACTGTGCCTTCAGGGACTCAGACACTGGAGTCAGACGTGTCCAAGATGAGTCTTTGACTTGCATCATCCTTGCCCAAATCTGGGTCTGGCTGTTCTGTATATATTAGCTCATTAAATATGAAATGTCCAATTTCGAATCAAAAGTTTAGTTTATTATCTCTCAAACAAGAGGCAGTACAATCAATCAAAGTATGTGCCTAAACTATCGACACAGCTTAGCCATCTTTACAGTAGCTTGCTTATGCCAGCAGCAAAGAAGCCTGAAGAGCGAGTGGCAATGAAGTCGTGAAAGGCATTTTCCACAGCTTGTTGAGAATTGAATATTTTTCCTTGCAAGAAGTGGTCCAAAGCCTGGAAGAAGTGGTAGTCAGTTGGTGCAAGGTCTGATGAATACGGTGGATGACAGAGAGTTTCCAAGTCAGGATTCTGTAGTTTGAGCAGCGCTGTTTGTGGGACATGTGGTCGAGCTTTGTCTTGCAAGAGGATTGGCCTGTCTCTATTGACAAATCTCAGCTGCTTAATCACAAGCATCCTCATCATTTCATCCAATTGGTTGCAGTAGACATCCACTGTGATCAACTGACCAGGTTTCATGAAGCTGTAGTGGATAATACCAGCACTGGACCACCCAACAGACTCCATTAGCTTTTTCTGATGAATATTCGGTTTTGGACCCAACCATTGTGCCAAATGCTTGCGACTGTCAAAAAGAATCCATATTCTCATTGCACGTAACAATACAGTGTGGCAATGGTTCGCCTTTATGTCGTGGCAGCAAAGAAAGATAAGCTTCGAGACGATTTGTCCGCTGATGCCCGTTTCATTCATGCAGAAACCATCTATTCAGCTTCTTTACCGTGCTGATTTGTTTCAAACAGTCCAATATTGTTGGAATAGTAACGTCAAACCTTGCTGCTAATTCACGTGTAGGTTGAGATGGATTCGCTTCCACTACAGCTTTCAGCTCATCATTATCCACCTTGGTCTCAGGTCACCCACATGGCTCATTTTCAAGATTAAAATCACCAGAAGGGAACTTCTCAAATCGATCAACACACTGTACGTTCATTAGCCACATCCTTCCCAAACACTTTGTTGATATTTTGAGCTGTCTGTGCTGCATTGGTTCCACGACAGAACTCATATTGGAAAATAACATGAATTTTTTACTTATCCATGGTTTCACAAAAATTGCTCTAAAAAAAACTTTGAAAGATAATCACAAACCAAAGTGTGTGTTTGAAAGACTGAGGATGTACCTTCACAATAAACATAAAACAAGAAGTGTCAAAGTGAAATGCCAGAGATATCGATTGTCAAACCCAGTACTTCAGGAAATCAGACATTTCATACCTAATAACCTAATACTTGGAGGTCCATATGCTCAGAACAGGGTTCTTCTGTGCAAGGAACTTGGGAGTTCAGCCCGTGTCCGAATGGCTGAATAAGATGCAAAGGCACCAGAGGAGGAGGTACCTGTGTGGATACAGGTATCTGAGACTCCAGGTCGGGGTCTTCTCAGTCACTAAATTGAAAATCCATCTGCCCCAAGTAAGGTATGTGATAAGAGAAGAGCATCCCCAAAAGAGTATTCCGGGCACAGTGTTACTGCAAAAGCTAACCCAGGACCCATCGTATTGGCGTGGAAAGTCTCATAGGAAGTGACACTCAGGGCTGGGCCAGGACATCATGGAACCAGCAGTCTATGACACCCTCAGACCCCCACAGAATCACAGCTGGCCAAAAGCCACAGCCTAGCTCAGGACAGCATCACCACACCAAGACGGCCACAACGTAAAGTCCAAAGGTTCTTCCGCTCTGACTGCCTCAACAAAGAAGCTTGGCTAACGGAGGCCGTGACGACGCACATGGTCACATGTGTGTACACGCACATCTGTGAGCATCTCTCCTCTGGCCTTGAGCTCCCCTGCTCTGCCCTGACACCCAGTACAATACCTGGCACACGACAGACACGAAACATAGGAAGGAACAGGGAAGAGGGGAAGAGATGCGGAGACACAAACAACGGCTTGTTTCCCTGCCAGTTTTGTATCCAGAAGGCAACATGGCATTTCTGAGTAAAGCTCGGATCCGGTCACCAATTTCATACTGAGCATCAGCTGTGGGGGAGAGGAAGGACCTGCCCGGGGCCTGGGTGGTTTTTACCTCCGTAGCAAATCACCTTCCAAGAGACACGCCCCAAGTTCTGCACACAGCAGAGGCAGAAGTGCCTGCCTTCAAAGACAGCCTGCGGAGCAGGTGCCAGCAGGCTTGAAGTGGAGCCCTCGCTACCCACTTGGCAGGCAGGTGAAGTTGGACACAACCGGGTCTCTGTTGCCCCATCTGTAAGATGATGCTAATTACCCAGGCTTGTCCCAAGACTCTAATGACATCATGAGCATGAATGCCCCTCATTAGCCAGGGGGCGAAAGCCATCATTATGCCATGTTTAAGGGAAGCAGTTTGCTACTGGCTAGGGCAGAGGAGGGGGAGTGGGAAGGAGCCAGAGCCTAATGCTCTTGGCCCATAGCCTATCAGCTTCACATCTGAGGCCAAAATCTTCGCTGTTGGGCTTCTGCCCGCCACATGGGGACCCAGAGCTGCCTGGTGGGCGAGACCCTTCTAAGTGCGAGAGTGGCAGGTGTCGGTGGCTCTGCAGAGCTAAGGAGCAGCTGCAGACACTCAGCAACACTCCTGGAGGAAGGGAAGGGCTCATGGTTGGTGGGGGCAGGAAAGACATCCCCAGGCATAAGGGTCTGCACTCTGAGTGATGTCCTTTCACCCTGTGCAAGGACGTGATGGGTGGAAAGTGGGCAGTGAGGCTGACCACAGTTTAAAAGCCTTCTCCAAAGGCTCAACTTTGGACTCCTCGAGGGGCCCAGGGGGGCCTCTCAGTACCGTGCTCCATCAAAGAGAAGACATCGCCAATGCCAGGCATGGAAATAGAGTCTGCCACAAGATCTCCCCAGCTTCCTCCCCGCAAACGGTAAAGGGATGTGGGGTGATACACAATAGGAAATAGATACACATGTTAAATAAGCAGAGATGATCTACTCATTTTTTTGGCCACTACATTAGCTTCCTAAGCAGATGTCCAGCTTCCACTCACCGCACAAGGTTAGTGTGGGGTGTACGAGAGTGTGTACACCCACCAGGCTGCAGCTCTAGGAATTATGTGTCACGCTGCTCCCATCGCTAGGGAAGGGCCCACAGGGGTGAGACCTGCACCAACAGCGAGCCCTGCCCATGCTAAAGGCAGAGCCCTTGTCATGTCAAAGCCGCCTCCTGCACCCCACTGGCATGTTGGGGGGCTGATCCATCCTTGCTGAGGGTGCCATCTCTGTCACCTTCACCACCGTCAGGCTCACCAAAGAGAGGTGACACATGCCAAGCAAGGAATGCTCTCCCTCAAGCTATGTTTTAAGGGACCCTAGGATGAAAGGTGAAGTTGGAGATGGGCAGGCGTTCACCATCAGTCTAGAGAGAGAAGATGCAAACAGTACCGAGGAAACCCCAGAAGCAGCAAGCGTGGAATCCAAGCCCTGCACTCTGTGGTTCCCCACAGAGCCCTGGGGAGCTGAGCTGAGGCCTCTGTGGCTGGGGCAGGGGACATGTCCTGGGGGGAACAGGCCTGGAACTTTCCGTCTGTAGAACACACCTTTACCGAGCAGTGCTTTGGATTCAAGGGTGGCCCTGGAGGAATGTTCAATTAGCACCCCTGACATGGACCACGCCCAATGGCCTGAGGAGCCGGCTTAACCTCTCCAAGTTGCCCCTTAGAGAAGAGCATAAGAACCCCAGAGGTGGACTTCGTTCCACCCAAGAACACTGTGGGGAGCACAGGCCCTGGGACTGGACCTGAGTCTCTCCTGCAAGGCCACAGGTGCCACCTGGCACATTCTCCTTGGCCTCTGAAAACCAGGCCAGCGGCGAGGGAAGAGGGACATTGCACTGCTCACAGGATATTACAGATCGGAGGTGAAAGAGCATTTTGCTGGGAGGTAATTAGATAAGTTAACTGCCCTGAAAGTTGGGGCATTCACCCAGCCCCAATTCCATGCTGTTGAGCACCAAAAAACACAATGATCAAGATAAATGAAATCTTTATAAAAATCAAACTGAATGCATCAAAAAAAAAATCCAGGCTGGGCGTGGTGGCTCACGCCTGTCATCCTAGCACTCTGGGAGGCCGAGG
>VBSM01003212.1:973869-1016886 GCA_008086735.1 Cheirogaleus medius
GGGGTTTGTTTTTTTTTTTTTTTACTACAAGCACCCTAAGGAATTATGAAAAATACTTTTTTCTGTAGTTTATCCCATATGCACTTAATAGGCTCACAAATATAATACCATTATAAAAAAGAAAAACTGCCAACTCTGCTAAAAAAATTGTCATAACACTAAATTATTATATAAATATAAAAGGAGTGTGTCTGTAAAATATTCACTCAATGAACATCCCAAGGTGATGGTTTTGCTATGTTGTTTTTATTCCTGAGAGATCCATAACGCATTTGGATATGCCACATGTCACCACATGAATCAGGCAGTTAATGCATGTGCTTTTTAGAAGCAGGGATGTCTTCCCAATAGAATGTGCTATAAAAAAATGTAGAGATCCGGCTGCTTTGTCTGATAGGCATAATTTAATGTCTTGCTTATAATACTGCATCTTAAGGAAAAATACACACTGTCCTATGTAGTTATTTACAATATATTGCTATGTCTATGCAAATATGTTTCCCTGAGCCCGGGATTATATAACAAAGGTCAACAATGTTTGAAATATTTTGAAGCATATTCCCAATATGCTTAATGTATGGTGCTAATGTCCAATATATGCACATATATCTTAATATATTTCCAGATATTTCTGTTCATTGTTCTCTCCATAGCTTCCCACAGAATACTATTAGAGGAATGTTTTCTTCTGAAGAAAGCCAAACATTGCCTATCCATCTTGGAAAAATTTATTAAGGTGGCTAATTATGCGGTCCTTAATATTGCATTAGTATGGAGGTTGCTCAATGTCACTGCGGAAGAGAAAAAGATAGAAGCCAGTTCAATAATGCTGAAACCAGAGATTCAATACATGCAAAAAGGAACACACACCTCTGTGATGTTATTTTTCTGTCACAGATTTCCAAACCAGGCAATTATACTTAGGCAGTACATGCACACATGTATGCTCTCACACACATGCACACACACATACACACATGCTTGTGATTTGCTGTACACAAAAACCAAGATCACAAGCCACACATTCTACTTCTCCCTTCCAAATACTGAAAATTTTGCTCTTATTTTTCTGAGGGGGAATTTGGTCATGACATGTACATTTTATTCAGATCACTTTCTTAAGGAAAAAAGGTTTGGCTAATTGCACAAGGGTCGAAAAGGGGGTTGTAAAAACCAGACCTCCAGGATCCAAGCTACATCCAGAAGAGAAAAGAGATATTTGTTTATATCAAAGGTATCTGAAATCCGAGTCCTCAATTCGGTCCCCCATTTCAAATCATGTCGTTTCCCTTATCATTCTCCAATCACTGGGTTGAACCAAGTTAAGAAGAGTACACAGTCACCCAGACACCAAGACAAGTAGCTTATACCACTAGAAAGAAGCCAGTTCCAAAAAGAGACTCTCATCCCTGGACCAGACTGGAATGGGCGGCTGGCTTTTCCTGCCCACGCTGCTGTGACACCGTGTAGCTGTCACAAACTGTGGGCCACAGTTCACCCTGGCAGCTTCAGACCACCCTGGTCTTTAGGGTCTCCAAAAACCCCAAGGTAAAATCCTTCCAACCCATCCATTTTTTAAGACACTGAAAAAAATCCCCCATTTCCAAAGACTGTGAAGCACATCTAGATGTGGCTGTGGAACTGGTGCCTTTATTAGAATCCTCTTTCATCGCCTCAGTCCAGCCAACCACACGGCCCACCTGCCGAGGCCTTTGAAAAGAGCCAAAGCTGTGAAATCAGTTTTTCTCCAGTGAGGCTTTGCATCCCCACCACCAGTAAAAATGGGATATCCAGAGCCATCTTGAACAGAGTTCTCCTAGGAGAGCAATTGTAGACACAAAATGCATGTCTCCACAGGAGAAGGCCAGCTCTCCCTTCTCTGCAGGAGGAAATGTCATCACCAGACATTGCTCCAGATGACCTTCATGCTTCACTCTGGCCATGGGGTCCCCGAGCCCCAGTAATGATCCTACATGTGTAGAGAAGATGGGAAGAGAGGACAGTACACATGTACACTGAAGACAGCCCCTATTTCCTCCTAACCCAAACCCTGCTTCCTGAGGCATTCCAGAAGGCTTTGAGGAAGGGTTTTCACGAGGGCCAAGAGAGCTATGAGCATCTTTGTTCTCCCACTGGAAACTCGACTGTATATAAGAGAGAGCAAATGTTAAATCATTTAAAGAGAGCTATTTTTCATAGTTTCCAGTACATAAATGTGTTTCGGTACATGTTATTGTAAAATAGTGTTTCTACTTACATTCTTATACATCTGTTGTTGTGTTTACTCATCCTTTAGCTCTGACTTTTAGAAATAGCAATAAATCTATTTTTTAATCCCCTCTCCTGATGACTGATTATTCATCGCTAAAAGCGGGTGGAGGGAGGTCCATGTTAGGAGTGATCCACCCTCCGGAACAAGCTCTACTTGCACAAGATAAACAGGGTCCAGGGAGATTCCTCTTTTGTCCTGGGTAGTTTATGCAAACTAAATGAGGACTTGGTGGCGGCTCAAATAAATATAAATTACCCTCTAGTGGAAACTCCGACCACTTATTACAGTCAATTTCAGCAAGGAGGAGCCAATGGTGACATCTATGCAAACAATACAATTCATTTCTATATTGTATCCCTAATAAAAAGATCACAGGTGGCTTCTTGGAGAGTCAGTCATCGCTGAACTAAACCAAAGAGGATGGGAAACGCTAAAAGGTTGAAAGAGGAGGAAGAGGAACTGCCACTCTGGACCCTGGGAAGAATGAAGGAGTCGCCAGTGCAAGTTCCTAGAGAGGTGTGTGAGTCAGGATAGGGTAGGCCTATGTTGCTGTAACAAACAACCCCCAAATCTCAGGAGTTTAACACAACAAATATCAACTTCTTTCTTTCAAGAAGCCTGCCAAGAGTCTGGGAGACTCACAAGGGCAGCTGTCCTACATTCCATGTGTCTCAGTGATCAAGCTCTATTGATCTGTGGCTCCTGCATCTCGGCACAAGGCCTCTGTGCTTGCTGGGGCAGAGGAAGTGAGAGAGAGCTGTGGTTAGTCACACACAGGCTCTTCTCTGCGTTTGCCTGGAAGCAGCCCTTTGACCAGAATAAGGCACAGCCTCCTATTTTCAAAGGTGCTGAGAAATTTGGGGGGAACAGATGGGAATGTTTGGTGAACATCACTATCTCTGCCACAGGTGACAGACCATTTCACAGAGAGTTAATAATTGCACAGCCAGACAGAAAAGGAAGACAATCCCCAATCAGAATACATAATAAAGGATCCTCTAAGCACTTTTCCTAAACTGTGTTGTACAGTGTTTGCTCCCCATTGTCTCCAACTAAGCTGTGCTTTAACTGGATTCCTTGGGCCAAGTAATAGAGCAAACGATTTTCTCCTCTGTAAAATTGGGCCAGCCTAACAGGCTACCATGAAGATCTGAGACTGTGCATTTGTAAACTGCACATTGTTAGTGCACACGTATGTGTTGGTGGAAATAACAACCATAGCTATTTGGCCAGCATTTCAGCACATTGGGACAGGGATGCCCTGGTTCAGTGACCAGAATTATGGCATCCAGAGTGTCACCAAATGGTGACACTTATCCAGTTCTATCTGATGCCTGGCTGGTTGCTTTGAAAATCACTTCTGTTTGTAGTGCTATTCAAATTCACATTTGCTTTAACAACTCTGCTGGTCATATGCACTCTCTAATTTATGTCCACTGGTTCTTACCCTAAACTATTGGTCCTGCTCTATTGCCCAGGCTGGAGGATTTTTTTAAGGTATGCATCCCACGTAGCTTACAGCTTGGGATTCCCTAGCAAGTGCCTAGATCTGCACTTAGCACATGGTCAATTTTGTTCATTTTACCACACTCAGAAGTGAATTCTAATGGATCTATGAGAGGGCCACAGATCTAGTTACTTTTCCGATGGTGTAATGCTGGTTTTCTGGTTTTTGGTTTAGCCAAGTATTGCAAACTACTCTTTCTAAAAACTTCAAGACACCTCATCATCTCTGGGTCACGTTAGAAATGACCAATTGCAAACAAAACCACCTTGACACTTGATAAAAGGAAAAGGGTGAGATGAAACCCTTCTTGCTGGGTTCACATGGAAAGGGCATGGCGTGGTGGAGTGGAAGAATCTTGGCATTGAACTTCAGTTCCAATCTCAACTCTGCCATTTGCACGCTTGGCCTTAAGCAGATGGCATCCTCTCTTTGGGTCTCTCCTGGCAAGAGAAGAGGGCAATCCAGGGGGATTTCATAAGACAACATGCCAAGGACTGTGGCTGAGTGGGTACTGAGTGCTCAGTGAAGTCTAGTTCTCTTACTCAGGTTTCTGGTGACACACTCATCACTGGGCACCCAAAGCATGATAGGACTGTGCCCATGTAGGTGTCGTGGGCAAGTTGATGCCAGTGTGCATGTACGTAGTCTCTTTATAACTTTCTGTTGATAAAATGGAGCCATCGCCAGAAAGGAGCCCATGAGCGCCTCCTCATGGCTTGCACTGTGACCTCCAGAAGCATCTACAACAGAGCCACCCAGTCGTGGGTTTTCCTGCCCAACACACACAGCTGCAAGTTTGGTCCTGGCCATTGCCACTTCCTCCAACACTACAGTAGGTAACCCTGGCTGCGGGATTGGAATTATTATTGAAGTCATTGCTTCATTCTCAGACCACACCAACCAGTCCCCAGTTCAGCTTTCTTAACCAGTCTATTGGCTATTTCAACCAAATTATAAAAACACAAAGAAAGATAAAATATTAATAATTAGAAATGCTAATATTTCACTGAAAATCTGGCAAGCAAGGCCTATATTTTGTGAGCAGTTTTAATATTATACTTTTGTGCTTTCCTAAACTAATTTAGCCTACTAATTTTCTATAATTACCTGAATGCTCTTAGCTTCCGCTGGTCAGATGAGTTCTGAGACACTTATATAACCAGCATTAAAAAGATGCATTTAGCAGCTCAGATTGTTAAAGTAACAAAGCCTATAGAATCCGGAGGTTATTGTATTCTCCCAAAAGTACTTAAATAATAGCCTAAAATCTGAAGAATTACTTTAATACTTCAATAAAAATAACCCAATTCAAAACATTTTCAAGGAAACAGAGTTCTTTGCTCTAGGCTACCAAGTAATGGCTGAGAGAAAGTATATAGCCTGTCACTTCTGATTAGAGAACTGTGCCTCTGTGCTTTGAATGAGGGGCATGTCTGGTAATAGGAAGTGCAGATATTAAAGTTAATAAAATAATGTGGAATACGATATATATGAAACTTGACCAAGTATAGCACAGAATATAACATACATTACCCTGTTCAGTCAACTCCTGTGGCCTGGCATCTAATGACAAGCTTAATTTCTGTTTCCAATGAGAGTACAGCTAAAAATACAATTTCCAGATTAGAAAAATATTTTATCCGACTCCCTAATAAATGTAACCAAGAATGGCTGACATGTCTACACAGATGCCCAGCAACCATGAGAGGGAATTACTAGGATTGCAAACTGCTCAGCCTGAAAAGTCCATGAAACCCCATCATCTTTGAGGTCATTATAAATAATTAGCTGCAAACACGGCAATGTTGGGGCTTCACAACTAGAAAAGGACAAGGGTGGATCCATTTCTCTCCTGCCCTGAGAGGCTCTCAGCTCCCTCTCGGCACAATTAGGCCTCCCCAAACAACTCGGCACTGAGGCCCCTGTGCACCCATTATTGCCTCTTTAATCTAAAACCCCAACGCCAACCATAATGGTTTTGTTTTTCGATACATTAACCTTCAACTTGTATTTTCACTATTAAATAACCAGCCCTGAGAACCTCCTAGAATTTTTTTTTTCCTAGTCACCTACAGGAAACCATGCAGTACCCACGATGTGACCCTCTTAAGGGATTTAAAAGCAATTCAATGAGCTAATCTCAGTAAACCTAGAATTAAAGTTCTTGTTTCCATATTTCACTTTCAAAATATTTAGAACTTTGACAGATATGACATTATGTTTTCATTAAAACAGCTGATTTCAAAATGCTGCACTGTGCAGAAACGCCATAAACAGTTTATGATGAACTGCCACGCTCTTAATTAAAACAATAAATCCAGCACACAATATTTGCGCAGCCTCCGGTCTGACCTTTGCCTCTTGCTACCCACCACCAAGCCGCGGCTGCGTTCCCAACGCCAGACGTGGAAGGTTTTAAAACATGATCTGAAAGGCACTAAAGATAAAATAAGAGAAAACGTACCATTAGTCTTCGCAGTTATGATTAATTCAGTTCATATTTTACAATCTGGTTATGGAGTAAAACTGCAGACTTTACATCAAGTATTTGCCATTCACTATACCTAATGTATAAAAATGCTTGATATTTTAGAAAATGGCACTGAGCTAATTCACCACAACCCCATGAAGGACAGGAATTGAAATAATAAAAACAGAGAGTGATCCGCTATCCATCTGAAGTGACGAACAGAGCTCACTCGTTGGCTGGTCAGCCACGGACGATAAATATGTCGATTGCAGCCCAGCCTCACCACGCCACTCTTATCTCCATGCTGCTAGATTTCAGATTAAAATATTCCCTGAAGCTCTCACATCTGCTCCCAGAGCAGGCAGCAAGGGCGTTAATTATCAAGCAGTAATGACAGTAAATTTGTTGCACTGGCCTGGAGTCACCAGGCTAACCTTGGGCCCTGCCAGCTGCAGGGGCAAAGACTATTCTGAACTGGGTCTCACTCACTTGCACCCCTTAGAGAGAGAGAGCACTGGGCTGGCTGGGGGACCCATTCTGCAGCCTCCCACTGAACAGATGGATGGACAGCAAGTGGGTTCCAGAAGAAAATGGCCCCAGCACACGCCTGTAGTACCAGCCACTCAGGAGGCTGATGCAGGAGGATCGCTTGAGCCCAGGAGTTCAAGGCTGCAGTGAGCTGTGATTGTACCACTGCACTGCAGCCTGGGGAATAGAGTGAGACCCTGACTGTAAAAATAAAAAAAAAGAAAAGAAAATGGCCCCAGCTGTTTTGGAGGCAGAGACTTCCTACAGGAAGGAGAAGGAATGTCCAGGCACCTCGGAGGCTATGGGGTACTAACCTCATGGTGCCTGCAGCAGGCTAGCCTGCTCAGCACCTCTCCATCACACCTGACCTGAGCACCTGCCCCAGGCCTTTCCTGCAGGCCTCGCTTCACCTCCATTTCCCTGTCTCTCCAACCTCCATCCCCACCCACTCCGCATTCATATGATGAACACACACATGCAGCCCACGGACATGTACAGAGCTAAGTACAGCAAAGTCCCTGATGCTGGAGCACCAGAGGGTGACAATTAGCTGGACCCCCTTCTGCAGGTCCTTGTCCAAGTCGCAGGCAGAGCACACCAGGGTTCCAGAAAGACGGAAGACAGGGAAGCGATGCTGGCCACAGGAGGCCAAGCGGGCTCTCAGTCCAGGACCTGGGTCTGTTCTGCCCACTTTGGAAGCAGTGGAACCACAGGTGGGCCACCTCCCACTGCGAGGGCAAGACCCCCATCTTGGCCTACCTGGCTCTCACCTTTACTCACCTCTGCAGCCTCACTATGTCTCTCTTCTCCAGGATCCTTACTTCCCTCCAAAGGCCCCTCCCAGCCCGTGCGGCATTATGGACTTACAATTGTCACCAGTACCCAAGCCCTGGAAGGGACTGATGCTACTCACCCCTGCCCATGGGGCCTCACAAGCTGGCTTCCAGGGAAGGATGCCAGGCTGGGCTCCCAGGCCTTTTCCCACCTGGCCCTAAAGACATGCCTCAGCCCCTGTTTGCACAGGGAACTCTATCCCAGGCATCCCAGCAGGGGAAGGGCCCTGCAGGAAGGCTGGGCTCTGGGGGTCCCTGGGCACCACCATCCAGGCTTCCTATGGCCACCCGGCCCTGCCTTGGCACAGCATGGCCTCAGTGCAGCCATCACTCAGTGTCCTTGCTCTTCGATCAAGTATCAGAGTAGGGGTGGGGCCCATCCACGCCCATGTCTTCACAAAGGAGGGTACCCCAACAGAAGCTAAACCCCCAACGCCCCACCCACTGCTCCCACACCCAGACACTGGACCAGGAGCCCCCAGCACTGGGCCCCTGCCATCCCCTCGCCAGTACCATGCACCACATTTTCCAGCTGTGCAGCCCACCCTGGTGGACAAACGTCACACGACATGTATCTCTGTGGTCACGTTTGGCCCTCACCACCATCCTGTGAATGCCGCCATTTTTTACAAAGTGGGTGGCCCAAAGGGAGAAAGTCTTCATCCTGAAGTCACCCAGCCAGCGAATGGCACCATAGAATTAAAGTCCACGACCTCCACCTCTGGGGTTAGTGCTCCCCGCGGTACTGCCCTCCGTCCTCCAGGCAACCCCTCCTGTCCTCCAGACTCTAGAGTTTTCCAAGCTGAGGCCTATAGATATATTCTCAGGGGTCCACTGCTCCTTTTGGTAATTTTTAATTTTTTGAGTGTTTTCACTCAATGAGTCCATCAAAAAGACACAGTGAATATTAACACGTTCTGGATCACCTGAGTGATGAAACCGCCATGGGATTTTCATGCCAAATTTGTGTTTTTCATCATGGATGTGAAAAGAGACAGGCATACCTCATTTTACTGTGCTTCCCTTTATAACAGTTTGCAGATATTGCATTTTTTATGAGTCAAAGGTTTTAGCAAGTCTATCAGGGTCATTTTTCCAAAAGCATGAGCTCACTTTATGTCTCTATGTCACATTTTGGTAATTCTTACAATATTTCAAAATTTTTCATTATTATCTGTTATGGTGAATGGTGATCTTTGATGTTACCATTGTAACTGTTTTGGGTCACCATGAACTGCACCCATATAAGACAGCAAATATAATCAATAAATGTGTGCGTTCTGACTGCTGCACTGACCAGCCATTCCTCCATTTACTCTCCTTGGGCCTCCCTATTCCATGAGACATAACAATATTGAAATTAGGCTAATTTATAACCTTACAGTGACCTCTAAGCGTTCAAGTGAAAGGAGTCACACATCTCTCACTTTAAA
This sequence comes from Cheirogaleus medius, assembly GCA_008086735.1. NCBI lineage: Eukaryota > Metazoa > Chordata > Mammalia > Primates > Cheirogaleidae > Cheirogaleus > Cheirogaleus medius. The sequence goes on from VBSM01003212.1 coordinate 982,913, forward strand.
TCAAAAGGTAGAAATGATTAAGCATAGTGAGGAAGGCATATCAAAAAGCCAAGATAGGCTGAAAGCCAGGCCTCTTGTGCCAAAGTTAACCGAGTTGTGAATGCAAAGGAAAAGTTCTTAAAAAAAATTAACCACTTTAGTACAAGCGTCGACTATAGCCGACAGCCGTGATATGAAGGCTCACAGCCAAGCGTCGACTTTAGTCAACAGCCAAAAGCTTTTGCTTTTACAGCTTTTATCTCTGCGGTTGCAGTGTGTACGTTCAGCTAATAAGTTACTACAAATCTGTGACCTTTTAACAAGTCCTTAGTAGGAGTTATTATAGTTATTTTCCTAAAGCTGCCTGTAAAGTAAAACAAGCTTTCAGTGCTTTAAAGCTTTCCTCATCACACAAAAGCAAAACAGATTCGTCGTCAATGCACAGCACAAACTATCGTGCGGACTATGAGTGCCGGCTATGGGCAAGGTTTCGCAGCCAGTGAGCACGGTACTGAAGTGGTTAAAAGTGCCACTTCAGCGAACACATGAATAGTAAGAAAGCAAAACAGCCTATTGCTGACATGGAGAAAGTTTGAGGGGTCTAGATAGAAGATTGAACCAGCTACAACATTTCCTTAAGCCAAAGCCTAGTCCAGAGCAAGGCCCTGACTCTCTTCAATTCTATGAAGGCTGAGGGAGTGAGGAAGCTGCAGAAGAAAGTCTGAAGGTAGCAGAGGTTGGTTCATGAGCATAAGGAAAAATGCCATCCCCATAACATAAAAATGCAAAGTTAAGCAGCACGTGCTGATGGAGAAGCTACAGCAAGTTACCCAGAAGATCTGGCTAAGACCATTGACGAAGGTGGCTACACTAAACGACAGATTTTCAATGTAGACAAAACAGCCTTCTATTGGAAGAAGATGACATCTAGGACTTTCATAGCTAGAGAAGAAGTCAATGCCTGGCTTCAAAGCTTCCAAAGACAGGCTGACTCTCTTGTTAGGGGCTAATGCAGCTGGTGACTTTCAGTTGAAGCCAGTGCTCACTTACCATTCTGAAAATCCTAGAGCCTTTAAGAATTATGCTAAATCTACTCTTCCCCTGTGCTAGAAATGAAACAACAAAGCCTGAATGACAGCACATCTGTTTCCAGCATGGTTTACTGAATATTTAAAGCCCACTGTTGAGACCTACTGCTCAGAAAAAAAAAAAGTTCCTTCCAAAATATTACTGCTGATTGTCAATGCACCTGGCCACCCAAGAGCTCTGATGAAGATGTACAAGGAGATGAATGTTGTTTCCATACCTGCTAACACAATGTCCATACTGCAGCCCATGGATCAAGGAGTAATTTTGACTTTCAAGTCTTATTATTTAAGACCTACATTTCATAAGACATAAAGATTGATTCCTGCCATAGATAGTAATTCCTCTGATGGATCTGGGCAAAGCAAATTGAAAACCTTCCACAAAGGATTCACCATTCTAGATACCATTAAGAATGTTCATGATTCAAGGAAGGAGGTCAAAAATATCAACAGGAGTTTTGGAAGAAGTTTATTCCAACCCTCATGTATGACTTTGAGGGGTTTGAGACTTTAGCGGAGGAAGTAACTGCAGTTGTGGTAGAAACAGCAAGAGGACTAGAATTAGAGGTAGAGCCTAAACTTGAATTGATGAGAAGTTGCTTCTTATGAGTGGGCTAAGAAAGTGTTTTCTTGAGATGAATCCACTCCTGGTGAAGATGCAGTGAACACTGTTGAAAAGACAACAAAGGATTTAGACTATTACTATTTAAACTTAGTTGATAAAGTAGTGGCAGGGTGTAAGAGGACTGACTCCAATTTTGAAAGAAGTTCTACTGTGGGTAAAAAGCTATCAAACGGCATCACATGCTACAGAGAAATCTTTCATATAGAGTCAATCAACGTGGCAAACTTTATGGATATATTATTTTAAGAAATTGCCAGGGCCACCCCAACCTTCAGCAACCACCACCCTGATCGGTCAGCAGCCGTCAACATCAAGCCAGGACCCTCCACGAGCAAAAAGATTAGCACTCACGGAAGCCTCAGGTGATCATTAACATTTTTCAGCAGTATTTTTAAGTTAAGTCATGTCCATTGTCGTCAGACGTAATGCTGTTACACATTTAATGGGCTACAGCATAGTGTAAACATAACTTTTATATGCACTAGGAAACCCAGAATTCATGACACCTGCTTTATCATGATACGTGCTTCATTGCAAGTGATCTGGGACTGACCCTGCAGTATCTCTGAGTTTGCCTGTACACCCTTCTAATCATCACAGACTACAGGGGTGGAGCAGAATTATGCACAACTGATGCACCAGGGTTGAGGGGAAGCCAGACGGAATTACAGAACTGTGTTCACAGAAGTGTGAGCCCTAGTTACTCCAAGCTCAGAGTGGGGAGACGGGAGCATGTGCCCTAAGATTCTGACTGGGATATATAACACGTCCATGCTTTCCTCCGTCTTCTCCACTGAGTCACCTCTCGGTGTCCACAAGGAGTCCACGCAGGTGGACAACTGGACCCATCTCTCTCTGTTCTCCCTCCCTGTTCTCTCCCCCAGCTCCCCTGGGCTCCTTCCATCCCTGTGCTCTCCGCCTGGATCTGTGCCTCATGCTGGAGGGACAGGGACAGGGACAGGTCTTTCGGTTCCTGCATTACTGTGAGATTTTCAGGCACCCGCAGGAGCACAGGGCTCCCAGGGCTCAGCTCCGCTTTACAAGAGGACAAATGGACCGTTTCATTTCCCAAATAGCCTTCCAGGAACACTCCCATATGGGGCCATAAAAGAAGGTTTAGAACCAAGAACTTTTAGAGGAGTTTTTATCTCCGTGAGTGTCTATTGAGTTTTACACTCCTTCAGGGTCTCTGTGGGCTGTGGGAAGAATGAGGAAAAGGCCTTTCATTAAATGCAGGAAGGAAGGAATGACCAGAAATCAGGTGGACTCTTCACCCTCTGGTCGTAGGTTAATTCTTAGGAGTTTTAAAACTCCTGCTCAGCCACAGAAGGGCAGGCGGCAGAATGAAGGGCAGCGCCCTCTGGCGGTCGAGGGCGAGTCGGGTCCCAGCTGGAGGCCCAGAGGCAGGTCTGGGCAGAAGCCTGAAGCCCCCCACCCCAGCCCAGACCTCCTGACGGCCACAAGGAGCAGGAATGATGAGCGGCAGCTGACCCTCCGGATGAGGCCGGCCCAGGTACCCACATGCACGTGTGGGCATGCACAGCACACGGGCACGTGCTCACACACCCAGAGGCTGCTTGCAGGCAGCTTCAGAGGGACCCAGGAAGCCCTGGATCCTGCCTTGCTTAGGCCACCTCCTCCCCAGTCTCCAGGCCCGTGGCCGATTCCACCAGTGGGCCCTGCTTTCTCTCCTCACCTCCACTCTCTCCCCACTCGCATATTGACAAGGTGCCACTCGCAGGAAAAGTGCTCGAGGGGAGGTGCCATTGCTCCTGGCCCCTCTGGGCACCACCCCACCGAGCACATCCAAGGACAGTGTGGGACCAGCCCTCCCGAAAGACAGGTTGCTGGGGCTGACACCAGTGGGCAGGTGAGGGACAGCAGGTGTGAGAGAGGAGCGCGGCTGGCTGGGAACCCAGCTCACACCTCCTGCCCCACCAGCTCACAGCCGGCACACCTGGGGGATCTGGGGTGGAGTTGCAGCCAGGTGCACGATGTGCTCAGGAGGCCCCAGGGCTGCTTGGGAACACAGGCTTGAGGGTTCAGACTCCAGCTCCTGAGTACTGGCTTACTAAATCTAAGCCTCAGTTTCCTCATCTGCACGATGGGAGATGATCACAGCACCTGCTTGCCAGGCTGTCGTGAGAGCAAGCAGTGCGCTGCGTGGCCGGTGCTGCAGGCCATGCCTGGCCGTGGCATAGCTCGGTGTAAACCAGGACGTCTTCACTGCCATCCTGGCTCTTACTTTCTTGCAAACACTGCACATCCTGCCTGGTGTAAACAACAGCCCAGTGACCCACAGAGGGCCCAGACTTTCCCAAGAGCTAAGCAATTTGCATTTTCCTACCAACCTGTGGGGAGAGGCAGCAAAAGCACTGGCCTAGGATCACCTCCAGGGCCCCGCCCGCAAGACTCCAGCAGCGCCAGACCCTGGGCCTGGCGGGCCCGGCGGCCTGCGCATCTTACCCAGCGCTTTCTCTCACTCCAAGGTCCCTGCTGTCGAGCGTCACTGTCAGACAGTCGTGGAGGCCAAGACAGCCCGAGCTGAGCTCGAGAAATAGTTCCATGGTGACTAGGAAGGACACTGGCATCCCCGAGTCTATTTCCATCTCGAGACTCAGAAATTTTCCAGAGACACCCTTGGCTCTGCCGGGAAGGCAGGTGCTGCCAGAACAGCACCCACATCCACTGCTCCCCAAACCCTGCCTCCAGAGCACCCAGCAAACACGGGTTGTAACTTTAAAAGCATGAAAATCAGGAAACGAACATTGCTAATTCTCACGGCAGCATTAACTCATTCGCCTGCACATATGGGGTATTTGGATCCCAGTAGGTCTTCTATATATATAACTTATTATACAGTAGGTGCAACTTGGGAGAATTAATGTTGCTATAGGAACATTCGGATCAAGGCTGGCTTCCAGAGGGAAGAGAGAAAAAATAAGTTTCCTCCTCAGTGTTCTTCTCTGTTTTGAGTTTCAAAGAGGAAGAAGCAGTGTAATCGAGTCAGATGAGGCAAGGAGGGGCTTCCCCTGGTGGCTTGGGGAGGTGACAATTCCTGGAAGCAGCTCACTGGGGAGAGCAGACAGAAGCTCAGAGCCTGAGCCCGGTGCCCATGTGGCTAAGAGGGCTGGGACAGGGACCGCAGGGCCACACCTCTGCCCTGGCAAGGAGCGAGGCCCCAGGTGCCAGTGCTGGAACACTGCCTGGGGTGGCCCTCCCCTGAGGACAAACTGAGAGCCCGTGAGCACCAGAATACGACGCACTCACTCCCCCTTCCCCACACTCCTGCGTCTCATTCCTCCACCTTCCATCCTTCCCCGGGGAGGGTCAAGGCACAGGGGAAATCAAGAGTGGGTTTGGGGTCTGCACTGGCTGCTGACAGACTCACTGCGGAGACCCACCTCTGGCTGAAGGACCGAAGCGGGAAATGCGCTGGAAGTTTGCTTCCAACTGAGAACTGAGCTCTGTTGTTGGGAGCAGCAACTTTGTGTCCACCTGAGAACCCCCCACCTGAACCAAACTCTGTTTGTTAAAAATCTTGAGCATTTGGCTCGCCCATTAGAGGTTTTCCTGATTAAAAAGTCTGGATAAGCATTGAACTCCCACCCCACAGTGTTCTGACACGCAGAGCCTACTGTCTCCTTTTGGAAGGGACAGGGGTCCTAAATTCCCCTCCCCCACTACCTTTCCCACCACATGGGGGATCTTGGCAGCCCAAGGATGCTGAGGTGGACACGGCACAGCCAGGCATTCTACCCATGCTGCGGGCAGCCGCATGATACCCCAGGGCACACACCCTAGGTGGACAGCATCACCTAGGCAGCTGTGGTGCCTCCTCTTGGCAGCCTTAGCATTGGCAGTGTGCTGGGCAAACAGAGGTGGCTCAGAACAGGTTGGCTGAGGGCGTGGACGTGGAGCCCAAGATGGCAACAAAGTGGGAAAGAGAAAAGAAAAAATATCAGCATTCCTAACACCATTTCCCAACTCAACGTCTGCCAGGTGCCCACTTTGTAGCAGGTGCTATTTATGCCCAGGGGGATACATAGAGAAATAAGATACTCTGTCCTCAAGATGCTCACAGATCTCCTAGGGTAGGAGGAAGGAGAGGCATGGAAACAAACAACCAAGAGGGAGGCTCACACCTGTGATCCTAGCACTCTGGGAGGCCGAGGCAGGAGGATCACTTGAGGCCAGGAGTCGGAGACCAGCCTGAGCAAGAGCAAGACCCTGTATCTACTATAAACAGAAAAATTAGCCGGGCATGGTGGCGCATGCCTCTAGTCCCAGCTACTCAGGAGGCTGAGGCAGGAGGATCGCTTGAGCCCAGGAGTTTGAGGTTGCCGTGAGCTACAATGACGCCACTGCACTCTACCCAGGGAAACAGAGTAAGACCCTGTCTCAAAACAAAACAAAACAAAACAAAACAAAATAACCAATGGCCATGTCTTGCTGTCTTACCGGTCTCCTTAGGAGCCAAGGCCAGGTAGGTCTGGAACAGGCACCCACAAATGCCTGTGGGATGAATGGCAGAGTGGCAGGACCTGCCCAGGGAGAGGTTGAAGTGTCCACAGGAGCACGCAGTGGGGAGATATTCACTCTGGAGAAAGAGGCATTGTCCCAAGGGCTGCGGCTCGTACTTCCACCCAGCTGACAAAAGGCACCTCTGGAAGTCCACCCGATGACTAAAGCCTCCCTTGCTATTAGGCATTTGAGACACATTCCAAATGCTGCAACAGGGAAAAGGGGCTGCTGCTACCCAGAGCTGCTGTTTTGCATTTCATCTGAAGCTGTGTCTACTCTTAAAAACATATATAACTGTAAAGTAGAATATCTAAACGCTTCCAGGCCCCTTCTCTGGAAGCGGCATGCTGAGTATCCTAACCCCCTGGAGGGGCTGAGTCCTGGACAAGAGGAAGCAGAAGCAGCCCCCTCCTCAGGGAAGCCAGGCAGGGAGGGCATTAGCATGCTCCCTCCTGCCTCTCGCATCTTCTACACCGTTCAAACGAAGGCAGATTTGCAGCATCCTTGAGTCAACAATTTGCCAAATTTCACATGACAGACCAGCAAGGGAGAAGAGGAGTCTAATATACCCACAGACATTGGTTATCCTCTGATGGGGGCAGGCAGGTGGTTTAGGGTTATCTGTTTATTTAATCATCAAAAGCCCAATGAGCCTCCCAGGCATTACTGAGAAAGACCCTCTTCTAGGGCTCCCAGGCCCCTTGGAGCAGCATTGTACACATTGTCTCTCTGCTCCATGTCAGAAATTCTTGTCTTTGTTCCCTTAGCTCACTTTAACTCAAGTGCGGCGTTTTTAATTCTGTCTGTGGCATGATTTTGAAATTAAGCAGTTGGTGTGCTGACAGCTGGTGTTACAACTGGCCTATTCCTTTCCGCCCCCACAAAGAGCCGACGTGGTGGGTGCACAGCCTTGGAGGAGCTCACGCACGTTCCACATACCCATCTCCACCACAGGGGTGGGGGCTGGGGGTGATGTGGAGCTAAGAAGGGAACTGCCTCTCCCAGCCCTGGGTACATCCTGGGATGGGACAGGAAGTGCTCAGGAAACATGATGCTCCACCTTCCAAAACACCTTTCTGGGACACGGTCCAGGCCCCAAACATTCTCTCCGCCATCGGGACACCTTCATGAACCTTGCGGATCGGGTCACAGGCTCTGGCTGAGTACCAGCGCCACTGCAGTGCACGTGTGTTCCATGGGCGTTACGAATGAGAATGCTGAGCACATGGTCTGCTTTGAAAGCCCCATTTTCCTTATTCTTTCCTTTTGTCCTTTTGTCTCACCATAGCCCCAAGACTGCATTGGCCTGGCAAACCTAGATGGGTGAGGGTGCTCGGTATCCCAGGGAATGTGCATTCTAGAATGTTGCTTAGTCCAAGGTGTGCAGAAATAGTCCCTAACACAAAAGTAAATTTGGGAAGGCAGCCCCACAAAGACCTGGCTTTACAGCTAATGGAAACAACCACATGCGCTTCCAAGCCACATCCGTGCCAGGTGGCCAGCCATAGCCAGACACACTCTCCCACTCCCCCGCCCGACGCCCGATCCCATCATTAAGCTCCCCCGTGTGCAAAGCCTGCTAGCTTTAGAAAGAAGAAACAGAAGCTGTCCAATCCCTGACGCATGTGCCCATTGCCTCTCATACTTCCGGCAATCCTTGACTTTGTTTAACTTACCATATCTGATGGTGCCATAGTTGTTTTTTCTTCTCCTTGAGACATTTATATTAATACCTCCCTCATATTTTAGCCTATGTTTGAGACTAAGCACATGTTGTACATCCTAGATGTAAAGTGGAAGTTTTGAAAATGATATTTTAAAGAGTATTCTAGACCTCAGAGTCTGTAAATAAGTCAACAACTAATCTAAGTATCTAACTTCTTATTCACATGAAAGCAGAACTGAGATTTCTGTGTAACAAAGAATATGACATTATTCTTTCAAAGGTTCAATAAAATGGCTCACAAGGCCCTTTACCCAATGAAGCTTTTCTTTACCTCCACTGCTCTCAGGACAATGACCCGACTCCCACCAAAGCCTACGAAACTGGCCTGCTTCATCTAGGCCCCCCACCAGCCATGTCTGCTCACACCTCCCCTCCCCACTCCATGGGGGACCTTGTGCCCACTCCTCTTTGTCCACTTGACCAACTTTTCCTCATTCTTCTCATTCTACATCAATGGTGCTTCTTCAGGGAAGCAGGCCTTTCCAGATTCTGTTGCACCCCCTAAGAACCCCTGCATTTTTCCTTGAGAGCACTATTCACCCCTGTAATTACATAATTACTTGTGAAATTACGTTTTCACTATCTTTCTAACTTCATACGGGCAAGAACCTTCTTCTCACCATGGTATATCTTCCACCCTAAACAAGTCCCTGGTACTTAGTAGATCCCCAAGAAATATATATTTTTAATGGAGCATCAGTCCTCATTATTAAGTCACGCACACAGGCTTTTAAAAGTAAAGTGGATGAAACTGAGAATTTGTAACTCATCAAAATTAAAAATTTTGTTCTGCAAAGACCCTATGAAGAAGAGTAAAAGATAAGCTACAGATTAGGAGAAAATAGTTGCAACCTACATATCTGACAAAGGACTAGTATCAGAATACATAAAGAACCCTCAAAACTCAATGGTTAAAAGAAAACAAACCGATTAGAAAATGAGCCAAAAAAATACAGACAGATACGTCATTGACAAGGATTTACAGATGGCAGATAATCTCAGTGAAAATAAAGCAGACTTGGCAATAGGCTTTGAAGAGTCCATACCTTTATGTTCAGAGATTCTACTACAGATTTCTCCAAAGGAAACAAAAACCGACAAAATGATTTTGAGATCCAGGGTGTCAATTGCAACATCATTTACTTACAACATTGAACCCTCCAAATCTCCAACTATGAGGCGTAAGTTGAACGAATTGTGTTTCATCCAAAAGTACCTAGAATTTAAACTCCCCAAGGCAGGGGTTTTTGTTTGGGCATCAGTGTGTCCCAAATGCCTAGACTGAACGCCAGTAAATGTTATCAGATTGATTCTAACTGAATAACGAAACACCCAGCACCACAGAAAACCATGACACGGGAAAATGTTCACAATACAGGAAATAGGGGGAAAAAAAGGAACAGATTGTAAGACTATACATACGTGGGAACCACAGTTTTGTTTGAAGGAAAAGAAACCTTATGTATCGTTGCTTATTAAAAGACTAAAGCAAAATAAACAACAACATTAGCAATGGCTCTCTCTGAGGAACAGGATCTTATCGGGAATTTTTCTTTTCCTTCCTTTTCCTTCCTTAATTTCCTTTGTGCGTGTGTGTGCGTGTGTGTGTGTGTGTGTGTGTGTGTATTATATAGAGTATTCCAAATTTTCTACAAAGAACATTTATTCCTTTTTCAAACAGATAATAAGACAGCAGTGTTTTTAGTCCTTTGTGATCCAGGCTGAGTTATCGTGACTTCTGAAGCAATATGGAGTTCCAGAGGTAGACGCCCTGCCCTCCGGCACCAACACCGCAGCAATTCTTTATGTCCCAGACTACAGCCATTCACAGGGCACCTCAGACTCTCTCACATAAACCAGCACCACTGGTACTCTTGTTTACTGAATATTTTTATTTTTTTTTACTTTTTATTTTTTATTTTTTTTTGAGACAGAGTCTCACTCCATTGCCCTGAGTAGAGTGCAGTGGTGTCATCATAGGTCACTGCAACCTCAAACTCCTGGGCTCAAGCGATCCTCCTGCCTCAGCCTCCCGAGTAGCTGAGACTACAGGCACATGCCACCACACTAGGCTAATTTTTATATTTTTAGTAGAGACGGGGGTCTTGCTCTTGCTCAGGCTGGTCTCAAACTCCTGACCTCAAGCAATCCTCCTGCCTCAGACCACAGAATGCTAGGATTACAGGCGTGAGCCACTGTGCCCAGCCAAGAATATTTTTCTTTAAAAGCGCTCTTTTTATTTAAAGAAATTTATTTAGAAGGAATCTTTATCACAACCATAAAGGGAAATCAGTATCACTTGTCACAAATAAAACAAAACTATACAATAAATTCCATTTTTAAAAAGTGACATTATTTAGCTCTAGCTGAGGACTGTCACCTGCAGAAGGTTCTGAGTCTGAGGCTTGCTCACCACCCTTTCGTAATGAAGGAAGGTTAGCAAACGTAAGAGAGGCAGGTGTCGAAGATGCGTTTGCACTAAATAAGTCTTTCTTCGGACATAAGCAGAAGGCCTGAAAGCGTACTGAAGGAGGAATGGCATTTGATTCACTGTCATTTACTGTCACCTCCCTGTAGCACCTACCCACAAGCACTTCTCAGGCCACTTGAGAAGGATGCACCCCATGCTCTGGAACTCACTGGGCTTCACAGATGATCCTAAACAAAGCCCTGGAGTGGACCAGCCTCTGCTGCCCCTTTGGGCTGCAAGCCCACCCTCCCCACAGTGGAACAGCACAGAGGAGGGCAGCGGGAAGCCCACAGACTGAAGAGGGACGCCGACCTTTAGCAAGCCCTGGGAGACTTCACGTTCACTCACAGAACTTAAAGAGTGTCCTCTCCCACCCCAGGGAGGAGTCCTTTGTAGGGGAAGCGGTGAGCTCTTGCCTCTCTCTACCTAGCCTGGTAACGCTGTGATATGTACTCTTCTGGGATGCTGGACAGGAAGAACTGGGGTGAATGATTTGCAGTCACGTTTGCTAGTTACAGGACTAGGAAAAATGATCCCTTTCTTCCTAGAGCATTATCAAGCAAACTGCACCAGCTCCATTAGCATTGGGAGCGTCCATATGAAATTATGGGACTTACGATGGCTTTGTCTGGGAAACTGTTCATTTCTGATCGGAAGTTCTATTACACATGAATTTAATTCTAAACAGTGTTACCAACAGATCCAAATGATTTACATTTTCAGCAATCTTCTTTCATTATCTCATACCTTGTCAGGTAGCAAAAGATGGATTTTTATGGGCTTCTAGGATGAGAAATGATTAATGCTCCTAAATGGGAGTCTTCCCCTACTCCAGCCGTTCTAGCATGGGGTCCCATTCCTCGGTCCTGCTTCAGTGGGCATGTTTGAGAGCTGAGATCAAAGAAGGGCATGAGGAAAGAACATTCCAAACTTTTCTGAAGTCGGATCCAGATCGTTTCTGGTTAGAGCATTAAACACCATTTGGTACCTAACATTCTCTTTCATCCAGGGAGAGGGAGAGAGAGAAAAAAAGAAAGAGAGGGAAAGAGAGAGGCTGTCCACTAGGGATGCCAAAAAACTGTTAGAAACGTTTGAAAACGTGTAAGAGAAACAATCTGGTTTTAACCTTCCAGGATGGGGGGAGGGGAGGAGGGAATGATCCCCAGACAGAAGCGAATCTGGAATTTCGTATCCCGTTGGTGCTGTTAACGAGTCTCAAAGGTAGGGGTAGGTGAGGCAAGTCAGATCTTTGCATTTGGGTTCATTCTTTGCAGGTGGTACCTACACAACCAGCCCAGAAATACCATGAAGGTAACATTGTTGGAAGAACTGTTAAAAGGATACTTTTCTGGAAACTTCTGTTCAAACCCCAGAATCAGAAGACAATATTTCAGAGGCAAATTCTCTTCCCCAGTTTCCTGCAGTTAATTCCTTCTCCACCTTAGGTCAAGAAAGGGTCTCGGCCTGAGAACGAGGGCTCGAGTGAGCCCTGGGAAGTGAATGGTGGGGTTAGAGGCTGAATCACTGGGAGGAAAACGCAGAATGAGTGGCGCCTGAGGCTTCAACTTTACACTCCACTCAAATCATAGCACGCGTTCCCAACCCCAAAGTTTAAAAAGGAAACAAAATAAAATGCAAGAAACTCAACTGCTTTGATTTTTGAAGTTTAGAAAATATGCAAAAATAGCCACAGAAAAAAATCATCTTTGCAGCATCAGGAATCCTGCTGTCTTCTGGGACTATGTGGCTCGGGTAGCCTCGGAAGCATGGCCCCAAAATAGCCAACAGCAAGTGGAGGAACCAGAAAGCAAATGCAGCCGGCCGCAGAATATGAGCTGCCTCCACTCGGGAAGGGGGGTCGTGTCCTTGACGCAGGGCGCACGGTTACCCCGAGCCTCTAGAACACTTCCCCCTCCCCTGCAGTCCACGGTATCTTTAGAATCAAGGCTACAAACTGCAGGAATAGCGAGTAATTCAATTAACTCTATAGTCTGTGATGAAAAAAGGGCCATTTTGCTAGCTCTAGTGGAGCACTAGTTTAACCCTGGTGCTCAGGAAATTCCCAGGCCAGACAGCATATTAAACCAGCTCTTCAACTTAAGAACAATTACTGTCATTTATCAGCCTGAATAGCAATAATGCACCAATCGACAGCTTTCAGGAGGCAAAAAGCTAGCTAGGTGTAATGATATGCAAAGCCACAGCACTCTACATTTCGAACTGTCTCCATCCCATCAATACATCTCCTACTACCTACAATTTATCAATACAAATGTGGTGCCCAATGAAGGCAAGACCAAGAAGATAAATATGAAGGGGGTAAGGGGGAAAAAAAAAGGCTCAGGAATGTTTGAATTTTAAAATGATGAAGTACAGATCACATTCTTAAAGCATTTTACATGCAATGACCGGATCACATCAAGTTCTCTTCTGAAAGAGGAAACAGAATGAGGGGATTTTTTTTTCTACCCCAAGGTTGCAGGCAGATGCAGTTCTTATTTCTTTTCCTTTTCCCAGACCATGTCTTTAGCAGAAGCGCGTGATTGTTTAGGGCTCTTATACTAAAAGCAATACAGATAATGCTAATCATGGTGATGAATTTTCATAGAGCATTTTTCCTAATTACTGTCACATCTATCATTTTATATTAATTTTACAACATCTGTAAGAAGTAAGAAGATACATATTATTATACCCATTTTGAAAGAAGGAGAAACTGAGGCATGCTATAATTAAGATAGCCTCAATCACATCAGTTGGACACTGGCAGAGCAAGGGCTAGAACCTGGGTGTGGTGGACTCCCAGCCTGTTCCCCAAATGTCACAGCACACTCCAGGGCAAGACAGAGGCTGCCCAGAGGTGGTCAAGAAGGTGCAACAAATTCAGTCCCCAAACAGCACAGGTACAGGTGGAAGTAGGAGCCGTGCAGGTGGGGCGGAGGCAGCAGGGACAGAGTTTCACATTTTAAAACCAGACGAGTGGAATTTCAAGTCTGCGGCACACACTGACTGAGCCCCTACTACTACGTGCCAGGCGCTGGGGGAGGTGAAGACAATGCCAGCCTAGACCCAGGCCCTGCTTGTGGACCCACCTCCCGCATTTCTGTCCCTCCCCACCACACACTGACATTTTGCTGAGCAGCATCATTTAGCCTGATAGAATAAATCCACTTCATGTTGAGGGAGGCCAAGGATGCTGGTATCCAAGGTAGAAAACACTCCCACAAAGGCAGCAGTGGTAGGGGTGCTACGGGAGCTCTGGGTGTAAGTTAGGCAAGCAAGCACCTCCCAGTCTGGAGCCTCAGGGAGTTCTGCGGATCATTTACCACCATAGCCATTTTCATTCTTCACCTTCCAACTGTTTCTGCAGACCCATTCGGGCCTTTGCAGTAGTTCCATCACAGGGACTCATCATCTCAGCCCCACAATTTTGCAAAGCCCTCTAACTCTGGCATGCAAACTCATGCCCTCCCTGTAAGTAATATTTTCAACCAATTTAAAAAGGAAAACAGTGATTGGTGGTAAAAACTTAAGGGATTTGTTTGCTTGTAAATTTCTTTGAAAGATTAAGCTTTTTAAAAATTCTGCTTACCTTTATTTCTTAATGTAATACCTACCTAATTTAAAATCACACTCACAAAAATAAAACGATCACATCTTATCGAAGCACTGAGATAACCATTTGGTGAAATGACATCCTGTGTCTTAATTTTTAAATGGGTGGAGGAAAGCCCTGAACAGATTCTTATTTTCCGACATCAAATAAGAACGTGGGTACATTTCCCTCCTTTTATAAGAAATTACACCTTGCTCTTACTATTAAATTAGAATATCCTCTCCTCTTCTCTGAAATTTGGCTGCTTTACAATAAATACATAAATCAAAGAGACACGGGATCCAGGCGCCAATTGGCAGACGGCACTATGAAATAAGCACCGGGACACAGGCGTGCGGAAGTGTTACAACCTGTTCCAATCTGCTCCCTGTTCTCTTCCGTAACAAAAGAGGAAGAGAGTCCAAACCCTCCTACACACACACACACACACACACACACACACAAAGCAAAGTTTGGAAGGTTTAAAGAGAGCTAAAGCTGCTAAGAACAAGAGCCACCTGACTGCCTAGGACATGGGTTTCTCACTCTTACCGCTGAGCTGCAATATTTGCCACATCTTGCCAACAGAAGATGGTGTGAACTTGCCATGCGACTGCTGAGAAGTTTGGAAAAGCCTGGGGGTGCCAGTATTGTCATCATCCTCGTCGTCACTGTCATCAGGCCAGAGAAATTTTCCAAGCACTTGAGCTTGGGACTTTTCTCAACAGCCATGGAAGAGTAACCATTAGAATTACCTCCATTCATTCACGTTATGAAAGAGATCTGGAGACACCAGTGAGGCAGAGAACAGGTGGGCATAGCAATTAGGACACTTTCGGTGGCAAGCGACAGAAAATCCAACCTAAAAAGGCTGAGGCAAAAGAGAATGTACCAGCTTGCATAAGTCAAAGGGCCAAAGAGTGAGCTGGCTTTGGGCAAAAAAGAATCAGAAAGCTACCACTCCCAACTCCTCCCACTCCGCTTCCCATGGTAACCTTCTTCCCCATTCAGACCAGCAAAGACAAGTCCAAACAATAGCTCTGAACTGAGACTGACTGGCCTAGACATCATCTACTTGGGTCGAATGCATGCGCCTGAACCAATCACGGCATCCAGAGGGAGTAAGTGCACTGATTGGCTTAGATTGGGTCACATGACCCACACTGCAGTATAGGGGCAAAAGCTCCACCAAAACCATGTGGGCAGAGAGAAGTGATGTATGTGTGAGCCCCACCCCACAACAGCAGGAAGAGTGAATGTTGGGAGATAAAATGCCACAAATGCCCACTTCAAAGCATCACAAGATCCAATCTTTGGTGGGACCAAAACTCTCCAACTCCATTGACCAAGATTTCAGTGAACTGGAGTTCATTAACAGTTTGAGCAGAGAATACAGCCACTTGCTTGTATTGAATGTCTTGTACCCTCTGCACCTAGGCTGCAAATGGCCCTGGCATCACCAGTATCTGAGGGATTCACAAAAAAATGACTCCTGAAGATGCGTTTTACATCCACTTCTGGCCAGAATTTTAATAGCTGCCACTCTTGAGTTACAAAGCTCAGGCCAGAAGATTAAACCCTCCCTAGTCAAGAACTAAAAGCAATGAGGTTAACTGCAGAACCGTATCACTTGTAATTTATGTATTTTTTAAAAATTTAATTAAGATTACAAGTCAGATTAAGTAATTGCTTTCTATAAGAGATAAACACAGAGAGAAGGCTGCATCAAGATTTTTTAAAGAAATCATTTAGTTTCATCTCACTATCCTTTTCTGCATTCATTAAACTTTGTTAAAACGCAACAAACACATGGGCAGACGTGCAAGTCATAGCACACACCTCAATTCTCAACCTCAATTCTCATCACAAAGTAAACACACTCAAGTAACTACTATGAAGGTCAAGAAATAGAATATTAATGGCGCCCCAGAAACTCCTTTTGGAGCCCCTCCCAATCAGTACCCCCATCCTTCCACCCACAGGTAACTATTGTCCTGATTTCTAACAACATACCGTGTTTCCCCGAAAATAAGACAGGGTCTTATATTTGTTTTTCCTCAAGAAGACACCCTAGGGCTTATTTTCAAGGAATGTGTTATTTTCCCCTCAAAGTCTCAGCTTGCAGCACACACAGGATGGCCGGGACCTGACAGGGGGAGCCGACCTTGTTGGTGGGGCTGCCCGCACCTTTCCGGTCACCTCTGGGATAGTAGCTGTCACGACGGGGCAGATGAGAAGGGCTGCTCGTCTTCTTGACCGCTCCGCGACGACATGCATGGGTTGTGCAGATGCGCTGCGTAGCCACGCCCATCACTAGGTCTTATTTTCGGGGTAGGGCTTCCATTGCGTAAATGCTTAGAAATTCTGCTAGGGCTTATTTTATGGGTAGGTCTTATTTTCAGGAAAACACGGTAGATGCATGTTACCCACTTTGGGAACTATATATAAATGGTGTGTACTCTTGTGCCTCAATTTCTTCTTTCAAAAGAAAGACACCCAAGTTGTTACATATAGCATAGTTTATTCATTTTTCTTGCTGTCTAATAATGCTTTATGTGAATATTCTGCAATCTGTGCATCCAATCTATTTGTGATAGTCATTTGGGCTATTGCTGTGGATATTCTTACACATATGCAGACATTTCTGTTGGATTTATGTCTAGGAGGGGACTGTTAGGTCACGTGGTCCTCTTTAGTAGACAAAAGCAAATAGTCTTCCAAAGTGGATAAACCAATTTTTGCTCCCAGCAGCAGTAACACCTTCCTGAACACTGCTGACCACTAGTTATTACTGCTGTGTGATCAGTTCAGCTCTGTTCCTAACCATGACCCAGCTAAAAGACACCATGTGTAGAACTTGGGATGCAGCCAGAGCTCAGTTTAAATCCTGGCTTTACCACTTCCTAGCTGTGAGTGTTTCTTTGGAGAATTTCACTTAGCCTCAGATCCCTGATCTGTGAAGGGCCTGTAATCATAATGTTCTTGTAAGAATCAAATTGGATTTTATATACAAAAGTGCTTGGCAAGCTGTAAAACTGTATACCCATGTTGGGGATTAGACGGAAACCCTGGGCCCCCTTGGCCAATATCAAAGTCACCTGGTGCTAAGACAGAATTCTCTCTGCAGCATTAGAAGGGTAGACAATAGCAAATTAGAAAGACCTGGGTTACTCTACGACCTGTGAGGGGTGAATCTCTCTGATTCTCAGTTTTTTCATCTGTGAAATGAAGATAGTAACACTTCTCTGAGAGTACTGTAAGGATAAAAAGATATAATATATCAAAAAAAGAGTGAGAATGAGAGTAAGATTGAGAGAAAAAGAGAGAGAGAGAGAATCTACGTGTTGATACCAGCAGCTACAACAGAAGTGCTCAGACAATGATGGCCATCATTCATTAGTAAAGGTCTAGAAAACACGGCAGACATCTGGTTCCACGAATCCTTTTATTGATACGCATATCTTTCATAATGAAGGTCAGTTACATTCAAAGTTGTCAACTGATAAAATTTGGCTTTTCTGCCTTGAGATCCTCTTTTTTTGTCTTTCGCCAATTCCAACCATTCAGGGGCTCAACATACCTAGGACCTCTGCCATCCACCTCTTTAAGAAAAGCCTGTTATCAGGAAAGCATGAAATGTCAGCATTCAATCCAGAATGTCAGAGCTAGAAGGGACCTGAGGGCGTACAACTCATTCAGTTCCTTGTGCAGACAGTGAATGAAGCTGTGGTCAGAAATCTAAGGTGACACCACCGGTTAGTGGCAGAGCCAGGGCCAGAGCCCACCTCTCCTGACAACTAGCCCAGGGCTCATTCTTTAGTAGCTTAGTATAAACGTTCATCTGTGTCTCTAATCATAAATAAAAGAGTTGGCTCTTTCTTAAAGGCCTTTCAAGCATCAGAGAGTTAAATCACATCTAATCTACCCATAAATTAAACAGGCCCTGCTGAAATTTAAAGCACAGATATAGACAAAAACCATCAGCATTTATATTTTAAATAACATCTTCTCTTCAAAAAAAATTGGAGAACTTCTGCTTCCAGCCATGACAGAATAACTGATATGAGACTTGCCCTCCTGCCAAAAACAACTATAAAACTAGACAAATATATGAGGCAACTGTTTTCAGACATTGAACAACAGACAGTGTAGGACTGTAATTTTGAGAAAAAGCATACACATGAGGTGAACCCCATTATTTCTGTGGCTTTCTGCCTGGGGACACCTTTCTGCTAAGCACAAGGATGGGGAATCCAACTGGAGCAATAGTTGCACTAAACTGAGGAGGTAGAGATTAGAGTCCTAGGCTGTTGAGGTGGCTGGATCTTGAGAAGCAGAATAACAAAGCATAAGGTACCTTCACAAAGAGAGGTCCCAGCCCTGGGATCCCAGCTGAGGGCTGGGATAAGCATGCACAGAGTGAGGTTACAGGAAGCCTAGCAGCTGTCTCCTGCTGTGGAGCTGTGAATGACAAGGTGATACCTGAGGTTATGCACTGTTGGAAGGCACTGAAGTCCTGGTCAAGCCAAGGTACAGAGACTTCACTGAATGCCCCATGTGAGATCTCAAATGAGATCTCAAAAAGGCCAGGTCTTTGGGTTAAGGACCATAGTCCAGAGTGAAGGCAGCACCATAAGGCTAAGTCCAAAATTAAAATAGACCCAAACAACAAAATAAATGAACCCAAACGGGACAAAAAGGATTCACCGATAATGTTACTGACAGAACAAACATTAAAACCCTTTAAAGAAAGATGATACAATTTGGAATCTTCACAGTGCATCATTTACAATGTCCACTATATACTCAGAAATTAACATAAACCTAAAAACATAAAAAGAAGCACCAAAATGTGATCCATACATTTTTTAAAAGCATTAAAGAGGGATTAAAATGAAACCCTAAAAATAGTATACAATACAAAAGTACTCAGAATAGAAAAAACAGATATACACAAATCAGATAGAATAACTAGAAAACAAACTGCAAAATGGTAGACTTATAGACTATCAATCATTAAATTAAATATAATGGACTAAGCTTTCCAACCAAAAAGCACAGATTGCCAGATGGCTATGTCCGACTATATGCTATCTACAAGAGACATTTTAAGTGAAAATAGATACGTTAAATGTAAAAGGATGAAAAAAAGTCAGCAAGCAAACAAGAACACTAGTTCCACTATATTAATATCAGACAGACTTCATAACTAAGAATAAAACCACAGATAAAGAAGGACATTTTATACTGATAGTGGCTTCATAGTGAAAAAGAGATAATTTATCAGGAAAACATAGCAAGAGGGATTAAAATGAATAATCCATGGGTCAAAAAAGAAATGACAAAAAATGCAAAGTATTTAAATTGAACGATAATAAAAACACAACATACTGAAATTTGTGGGATGCTGCTAGAGCAGTAAGGAGAATTTATAGCTTGTGTAACGGGTATGTTAGAAAAGAAAGAAGTTTTAAAATCAACAAAGTTTTCATCTTAAGAAACTAGAAAAAGTAAATCAAGCTTAATCAAACGTAAGCATTAGGAAGGCAGTAATAAGGAGGGCATATCAATGAAATACAAAAACAGACTAATAATTGAGAAAGTTAGCAAAATCAAAATTGTCTTTAAAAAAATTTAACAAAGTTGATGAACAACTAGAAAAAACAATAAAGAAAGCAAGACCCCATCTCTACAAAAATTTTTTTTTAAAAATCAGCCAGGCTTGGTGCCTCCTATAGTCCTAGTTACTCAGGAGGCTTAGGTAGGAGGATTGCTTGAGAGCCCAGGAGTTGAAGGCTGCAGTGAGCTATGATTGTGCCCCCCCACACTCCAGCAGAGGCAACACAGTGAGACCCTGTCTCTTAAAAACAAACAAAACTAAGAAAGAAAAAAGACAGTAAACACTAATTATCGATATTAGATATGAAAAAAGGGGACATCACTACAGATTCTACAGACACTAAAGGGATAACAAGGCAATATTATCAACAACTTTATTACCAGTGTATTTGATAGCTTATATGAAATAGACAAATTTCTTGAAGATTTTAATTTACTAAAACTTATATTAGAAGAAATAGAAAATGTGGAAAAGTCTTAATTTCATTAAGAAAGTTAAATTTATAATCCAAAACAAATTGAGTGAATGGCTAAAATGGTTTCACTGGTGAATTCTACCAGATATCTAAGAAAAGGGCAATCTTAACCTTACATTAACTCTCTCAGAAAATAAAGGATGAGAGAACATTCCTCATCAAAGTTTATAGGGCCAGGAGAACATAGATTCCAAACCTGATAAAGAAATTACTAAAAAGGAAAATTACCAATATCCCTTATGAACATAGGCACAAAAATTGCTCACAAAATATCAGCAAATAAAATCCTGTAATATATACAAAGAATAATATGTCGTGACCAAGTGGAGCTTTTCACAGACTGCAGGTTGGTTCAATAGTTGTAAATAACTCAGTGTAATGCACCATATTATTCATAACAGGAAAAGGGAAAGGAAAGAAGGGAAGCAAGGCAAAGATGTCCTCTCTCACCATGTCTATTCAGTGTTGTCCTGCAGATCCTAGCCAATGCGATAAGGAAAAAAAAGACAAAGATCAAAAAAGAAGAGTAAAACTGTATACATTTATAGATAGTATAGTGATTATGGTTTATATAGAAAACCCTAAGGAATCTACAGAGAAATTGCTAGAAGATCAGTAAATTTAGCAAGGTTGCAAGATAAGGCAGTATGCAAAAATAAATGGTATTTCTAAATACTGGCAGCTGCAAACAATTAGGCCATTTACCATAACATCAAAATATAAAATATTTAAAAATACATTAACAAAGTATGTCCAATATATTTTCTCTGAAAATGTAGACAGGAGAAATTAAAGAAGACCTAAGTAAATGGAAAGGTGTACCATGTTTATAAACTAGAAGAATCAATATTAATTGGTCTCTAATACTGGAAAACTCAATATTAAAAGCTCAATAATGAGCTATAGCTTCAATGAAATCCCAATCAAAATCCATAGACTAAAATGTTTATGGATATGAAAAGAAACTATAATAGCAAAAACAATATTGAAAAAGAAGAACAATGTTGGAAGACTCATGCTAATTAATTACTAAGCTAAAGTAATCAAGACAATATGGTATTAGCATTAGAATAGATGAATAGGTCAACGGAAAAGAATAGATCCACACTTATTGATTTTCATCAATGGCACAAAGGCTATCCAATGAGGGGAATAGAAAAGCCTATTCAACAAATAGTACCAAAAGAACTGAATAAACATAGGGGTAAATGAACCTCAACCCCTACCTCATGCTATACACAAAAATTTAACTTAAAGTAGATTATAAACCTAAATGCAAAAGTTATGCTATAAACCCTCTAGAAGAAACCATAGAATGCCTCATGACCTGTGGTCTCTTAGAGAAGATACAAAAGGCACTCTCTTAAAAGAAAAACGATTGACAAATTGGACTCCATAAAAGTTAAAAAATTATACTCATCAAAAGTCACTGTTAAGAAAGTGAAAAGACAAGCCATAGACTTTGAGAAAATATTCACAATTCATATATATGACAAAGTACTGGTCTCCAAAATACATAAAGAACTCATATAAATCGATAATGAAAAGTTAAATAATCCAATACAAAAATGAACAAAACACTAAAAGCTCAGATTTCACCACTATACAATTCATCTATGTAACAAAAAACCATCTGTACCCCCTAAATCTATTAAAATTTTAAAAAACAAACAAAAGATTTGAACAAACTTTTTAAAAAAGATAGATGAATGGCCAATAAACACATGAAAGGTGCTCAACATCATTAATAATCTAGGAAATACAAATTAAATCACAATGAGATACTACTGCACAACCACTAGAATGGCTAAAATTTAAAAAACTGAGAATACCAAATGTTGGCCAGAATGTGAAACAACTGGAACTCTCATACATTGCTAATGGGTGTTAAAATCGTACAACTGATTTGGAAAATGAGCAGTTTCTTAGAAATTTAAACATACACTTAGATGTTCACCCAAGAAAAATGAAAATGTATGTCCACACAAAACTTACCCACAAATGTTCATAGCAGCTTTTTTCATAATAGCCATAAAACCAGATATAACCCCAAATGTTCATCAACACAAGAACAGATAAACAAACTGCGATGTGTTCATACAATGGAATGCTACTCAGCTGATACATGCAATAACATGGATGAATCTCAGAAACAGTATGTTGAATGAGAGAAACCAGACACAAAGGAGTACATGCTATATGGCTTCATTTATTTGAAGTTCAAGACAGATCAAGTTAATCTTTATTATAGAAACCAGATCAGTGGTTGGCTGTGGGTGGTGGAAATTCACTGGAATGGGGCAGAAAGGAACGTTCTGGGGTAAGGAAAATGTTCCATATCTTGATTGTGGCATTTATTCCAGGCGTATACTTCTGTCAAAACTCGTGGAATTGTACACTTAAGATATGTATATTTTGTTGTATACAAATTTTACTTCGACTCCACTTTCGTTGCTCTTGCTAATGCAGGACTCCAGAGCCTTAGTAAGTCGCCCCAACATTTTCTGACATTCCCCGAGTGTATTGTGTGCTCTCATGAAGTCCTTTGGCTTCCTCCCAGCACTTCCTCCATCACGTGTGTTGATGTTTGTACCGCCGTGGCTGGTTTCGTGTCCCCTTACAATCCATTTTAGATGACTGCAGAACCAAACCGGACGGCGCACACTAGCTCAGAGTTCAAGGACTCGGTTTGCGTGCTGGAGCTAGGATCAATAGCTGGGTTTTCTCTTACCAGCTGGATGACTTTGGGAAAGTTACCTGGGCAGGTTACCCCTCTGTACCTCATTTTCCTCATCTACAAAATGGGGGGGGTGGGGGATAACAGGACCTGCCTGTGGGGTGGTACGAGGATTACGTGAGCTAATGCACAGGAAGGGCTTAGAACAGTGCCTGGAACAGAGTCAGTGCTGTTTAAATGTTTGTTAGATCAATTCTAAGCATTATATAAATTGTCTTCATGGTCTTCAAAAGGAGGACATTCCCTGGGGGAGAAAATTAGTTGAAGTAGCCACATCTCATATACATTCCTTTAAATATGCCACTCATGTGAATGTTTTTAATTCAGCCAAGGGGGACATTATATACATATATACACAAGGCTGCTTTTAGCTTAGTCAACGGGAGCAGAATCTTCGACACGGCGACATAAAATAACATCAAAGACAATGCTGAAAGAAAGGTGAATGATAAAATTGAGGTCAAGCAGTCTTAAATTGAGGGCACTATCTTGGCTCTACTTGCCCTCACAGTAAGAAATACAGTTGGAGGGATGTGTACGAGGACGTGGGCTCAGACGCTATCTGAGTGGCCAGAGCAGAGGGACCGCTAACACTGGCTTGTGAGCTGCAGCTCTGCACCTGGGCAAGGCCGGGCTGGGGAGGGACCTCCTTGGTGCCGCTGGTGAGGCACAGGGGACTAGACTATCCATCACAGCATCATAATGCTCAAGCAGCATGAAGTCATAAAGCCAGCAGTGAAGCAGGCACGCTCCACCGCCAGCCCACTCACCCTCCTCTCTCCACTTCCCCCAGTCCCTCCCCAACCCTGTAGTGGATGGTGGAGGCAGGAAGCCCTGAGCAGCCCTTCAGCTCAGTCACTAGCAGGAGGGACCTCCTGAAGATGGACTCTCTGCCCTGCCTGGCAAGGCTACAAGGTTCGAGAGAAAGCAGTATTATTCCTTAAGTCATTCATTCATCGAATAAATATTTATCGAATGCCTACCCAGACCCTGCCCTGGCGTTCAAAACATTGCAGAATCAAATCAAGAAAGATTCCAGCCATAGTGGTGGTGTTTTCAGTGAAGGGAGCCAGACAATAGCAATAAACATAATAAATAAGTATATTCTATAGCATGTTAAAAGGGGGCTCGGTGCATTGGTGAACATAGAGCAGAGGAAGAGAAGCAGGATTTGGGGGTGGGGCATAAAGTGGGCTGCAGAATTTAAAAGGGCAGGGATAAAGGTGAAGAGAGCAAGGAAGTAACAAGTGTCCTAAATTTAAGGAGGCACTCATTCTCTGGGTCATGCAAGTACATGCTCAGCACTTGAGATCCTGAGAAATTTAAGTGCCTCCTTAAATTTCATGCCCTGGGCAACTCCTCACCTGCCTCACCCTAGTTCAAGCCCAGCTAGAGGCTTCTTTGAGAAGGTGAGGTTTTAGCCAAAACAACCTTAAAAAAAGAGGGAAGTTGGAGGCCTCACACTTCCTGATTTCAAAACTTACTGCAAAGCTACAGTAATCAAAACAGTGAGGTACTGGCATAAAGACAGACATATAGATGAATAGAATAGAATAGAATAGAATAGAATAGAATAGAATAGAATAGGACACCCCAGAAATAAACACACCCATATATGGCCAAATGATTTTCAATAAGAGTGCCAAGACCATTCAACAGGGAAAGGCCAGTCTTTTCAGCAAATGTTCCTGGGAAAACAGGATATCCACATGCAAAAGCATGAAGTTGGACCCTTACTTTATCCCATATACAAAAATTAACTCAAAATGGATCAAAGACCTAAACATAGAACCTAAAACTTATAACACTCTTAGAAGACAACATGGAGAAAATTTCACCACATTGGATTTGGCAATGATTTCTTGGGTATCATGCCAAAAGTGCAGGTGATGAAATAAAAATAAATGAACTGGACTACATCAAAATTTAAAACTTCTGTGCATCAAAGAACACAATCAACAGAATGAAAGGTGAACCATGGAATGGGGAGAAAATATTGGCAAATCATAAATCTGATAAGGGATTAACATCCATAATATATAAAGAACTCCAACTCAGCAACAAAAGATCAACCTGATTAAAAATGGACAAAGGACTTGAATAGAAATTTCTTCAAAGAAGATATATAACTGGCCAATAAGCACATGAAAAGATGTTCAATATCATTAGTCATTAGGGAAATGCAAATTAAAAACACAAGGAGATACCTTGTCATATGCATTAGAATGGCTACTACCAAATCAATAAACAAATCAAAAAATAGCAAGTGTTGTGAGGATGCAGAGAAATTGAACCCTTGTGCACTACTGGTGGGACTATGTACTGGTACAGCCACCATGAAAAACAATATGGCAGTTCTTCAAACAATTAAAAATAGAATTACCAAATGATGTAGCACCTTGAGGATGTTATGCAAAGTGAAACAAACCAGCCACAAAAAGACAAATACTGCATGATTCCACTTACATTCTGTTCCTAGAGTAGTTAAATTCATAGAAACAGAAAGTAGAATAGTGGTTACCAGGAGTGGGGAGTTACTGTTTAATGGGTATAGAGTTTCAGTTTTGCAAGATGAAAAGAAAAGAGCTCTGGAGATGGATGGTGGTGATGGTTGCACACTGCATAATGACGTGAATGCACCTAATACCATTGAACTATACACTTAAAAATAGTTAAGATGGTAAATTTTATGTGTTTGACCATGATTAAAAATAATAATAACAATAATAATAATAAAAGGTGAGACTTGAGTAAGTCCTTGAAGGAGGTGAGGAAGTTAGCCAAGTAGGCATCTCAGGGAAGAGTAGACCAGGCAGACAGTACCAAAAAGGCAAAAGCCCTGGAATGACAGTGTGCTTGGTGTGATGAAACCACAGCCTCCCCCCTGACTTCCTGCCACGCTGGTGCGTTGCATGCAGTTGGTGATATCTTAGACCTTGTTTTCCCACTGGGCAGGCTTCAATTTATCGTCTACTTGTTTAAGCTCCCACTGGTCAGGTTTTTGGGACGTGCATCTTATAAAGCGCATCTAGGTAGCACATGTGTCTGCAGCTGGCACCGCAGACCACGAGGCCAGCTCCTCATTCTCTTTTTCCTGCAGTGCTGGTCCCAGACTGAGGCACTCGCAGCTGCTCACCAACAAGCCACGTGTTTGAGACAAGAGCACAAGAAGGTAGAGAGAGGATGGTGCTTCTTGCTCCACGAAGGAACAAGGTCCTGGAGATACACAGCCCCAGAGGCTCACTGGACTATGTTGACTCACCAACTCTGGTGAGAAATAAGCTTCACCCTTCCCCCTTCTGCTTATGATCAGGGCTCAGACAAATCAGTGATCAAACTTTAATAGATAGTCTGTGAACCGCTAATCTCACAGAAGAACAATTGCATAAGAGTTTACTGTAGCCATATGAAGGGAATTTTTATGAGCCTTTTAAATCTGCTGATATACTTGGGGAGCGAGCGCATCAGTGGTGCATTTAAAAGTCTGTGTGGAAGTAAACATTTTACTGCATGTTTGGGAAGAAGGGAAAAGTTAGCCAAGATTCATATTTTTCTAGGGCAAATGAGGTCATGCTCTGGTTTTCAGCTGATCTTCCCTCCCATGGGGTCCTGTAAAGATTCATGGAAGGCCCCAAACACACTGCTTTGCTACTCCCGGAGATTGATGGGATTTTAGTTAAACACAATAGTAAGCATTCTCCCCAAACAGTCCTGGAAGAAACAACTAGAAAATGGTGTCATAGCTGCACAAACCGAGACGACAGTGCCAGTGCAGGCTCTCCCACACCCTGAGGACTAGGGACCCGGGATGATGCACTCAGGACTAGGCTGAGCCTTAGTCCAGGTCTAAGGGGAGTGCAAAGGGAAGCCCCTCCTTCCTTCTCCTGGTCCCCAGGCCTCTCTGGAGCTGCCAGCATGGGCATAATAGGACACTAGAACTGCTCTGTTCCCATGTGGTCTCAGCCCAGAGGGAGCCCTTGTTCAAGTGGACATTTGCCACTCTGGCCACTTGACATCCATGTTTCTTCCTCTGAGGCCCCAGTTTCCTTTAAGGGACTTCTGTCCCCTCAGAATATTCTGCCCTCTCCTAGCCAAGTGGCAGCCTCTGTCCAGGCTGGACCAATTAGGCTCCTTAACCCAGGTCCTAGAGTTTGAGGGAAATGACACAGGGAGGGAGCACTTTCCTTCTAGCCCTGGTGCCTGGACCTGCAGAAGCCACCAGATGTCTATTGTCAACTACCCTACACAGATGTCTCAAGCCACCCTGCTTCCTCTCCTTTTCCTAAGCCTCATTCTCCATCCTTCACATCTTGTCTTGAGTTGTCTGGGAGCCTTCCAGTAAATCCCTAATGTGCTGATACCCGCTAGAGTTAGGTAGTTGCCAGTCAGCAAAGTATCCTAGGGGGTACAGATGGGCAAAGCCCCGGAGCCTGCTACGAAGACAAGCATCAAAAGTACTCACACCTCACATCTCTAGGAAAACCCTCGCCTTTGCGGGACCACTGTGCCTCTCTAGGGGTTCAAATAGACTCCCGAGGAGCTGTGAATTCATCATTTCAACAACCTGAAGTAAGTCTCAGAATCCATGGCCTTCATAGAGGCAGGGGAAAGACCCAGTGCTCTCAAGGACCCTTTCCCAAGTAGGATGCTCAGGAGAAAAGTGTCAGGAGCCATCACGGACCGAGATGCCACGATACAGAACCCTGAATTTATTTTTATTTTAATGGTGGTAATACATAATGACATAAAATTTACCATTTTAACCACTTTTAAGTGTACAGTTCTGTGACATTAAGTACATTCATATTGCATGCAACCATCATCACCATCCATCTCCAGAAATCTTTTAATTTTGCAAAACAAACTCTGCACCCATTAAACATTAACTTCCCAACCCTCGCTCCCTGGCCCAGCCCTGGCAACCACCATTCTTCTTTCTGTCTCTATGACTCTGACTACTCTAGGAACCTCATGTAAGTGGAATCACACGGTATTTGTCCATTTGTGGCTGGCTTACTTTACTTGGCATAATGTCCTCGAGGTTCACCCATGTTGTAACGTGTCAAAACTTCCTTCTTCAGACTGAATGATATCCCACTGTATAGAGAATACCACATTTTTGTTTATCCATTTACCTGTCAGTGGACACATGGGTTGCTTCCACCTTTTGGCTATTGTGAGTAATGCTCCTGTGAACATGGGTGTACAAGGATCCGCTGAAGTGCTTGTTTTCAGTTCTTTTGGCTGAATTTACTTTTGAAGACAGCCAAAGGTGAGGTGCACAGCCTTGCTTTTATATAAGTGATCCACTCAAATAATGTCTCTCTGAGCACTTGCTACGTGCAGGACACTACGACAGGCCCCAGGGACACAAAGAAAAATACACCTGGGCCCTTCCCCAGGCCCTATCAGGAAGAGAAGAGGCTCCTGCATAGAAATGTCAGGAACGATGCCTACCTCACTCTGGTAAGTTCCCAGACAGGAGTGCCAATAACTCCTCCGGGAGCTCTGAGGAGGGAGAGGCTGGCATGGGCGGGAGCGCTGGAGATAGGCCGTGGATTGAGCCAGGATGAAGAGCAGCAGGAGGACCACCCTTGCTGGGACCACCCACCGCGTGGTAAAAGCCTGGCTGTCCCAGGCCTCCATCCCATTTTGTGTGGCTAAGCTGGGAAGCTGACCTGTTCTTGTCCTTGTGGAGCTTCCGGACACTGGGACCCCAACCACCATGAATCTTTCTCCACAGCTCCTCTTACCACATAAAGAACCCAGAAGGCTGCTCCAAGCCCTACCCAAATCACTAGCTCCCCTGGCCAGGCTTTGGTGCTACCAATTCTTTCCAGGCATCTGTTTCAACATTATATTTTTTTGAAGGGTTTCAGGTACCTCTTACAAAATGCAATAAAATGAAACAAGCCACCCATCTTTGGGCTCCCTCACCCTTGTAGAGCTCAACACTGCTTTTCCTGTTGTCGAGAAGAAGCCATTCCACCCACCGAGTTCACTTAAACGGAGGCATCCACATTCCCACAGGAGAGTGCACGTATGCTCGAAACCCTTAAACAACCCTCACCATATGTGTCGATTTAAATGGAAACCAAACGGGGAAGGATCCTGACGACAGTCTGTCACTGACTGCAGCACTACTTCCCCCAGTTAATTTATGTCTTCCGTAATCACGTTGATGCTTTTTAAAAGGCTCCACCTGTGATGGCACTTTTTTTTTTTTTGCCCATACGTTCACATTCAAAGGTCCCAGCCCAGGCGCTAATAGTCATTTTAAGACACCACACTCACGGAGCACTTTATCTTCCTAGCTTTTTACCTGTATTAATTAATTAGTGCTATAAATACAACCAGCACATGACTATTCTAGAGCTAATCAGTCACTGGCTCAGCTCAAGACCTGGAGGGAAATTAGGAAAATTGAATCTTTCAAAAGTTGGGCCTGTACAAGGTAACTTAGTCAATTCTGTCCTGAGAGTTGGTGGGGACAGGCTGATTTAGGCTCCACCTGGGTAGAAAAGCAATTTCCTTAACAGTAAGCCAGCAACCCTGGTTAAAATGACTCTGACCTATTGTAAGTATCACAAAACATGGATTATGTTTTCCTGCTGATTGAGTGTGCCGGTGCTCACAGAGGATCCACCACTGTATACATTTCAACCTAGGATATGTAAGTGCCAGGAGGTGGTCTTAGGCCTTTCTCAGTAAATTATTATGGCAAAGTTAAGTAGAGCCAGGATATTGTCCAAGGTCAGAAACATCAATCCCAAAAATCAAGCAAAGAAATCAGGGGGCTTGGGGTTGACAGAAAATATTACAGATTCATGGAGTCATTCAAAAAAAATATTCATTGAACATCTACAGTGTGTGGCAAGCCAGAGATACTAGGAACAAGACTTGGTCTCCACTCTTACAGAGCTTAGAGCCACTGAGGAAGACAGACTTGAAGATGACAAGAAGCATACCAGGAATCTATGGTGCTCAGAATCCAATGCATATAGGGGGAAAAGTCCAGCAAAAGGATATTCTAAACTGCCCAATTCACCTGTACACACACAGAGAATACAGTTTATCCATCTGACCATTGTCTTAGACCCTTTTCTGTTGCTGTAACAGAATACCAGAGACTGGGTGATTTATAATGACCAGAAATGTATTGGCTCACAGTTTGGGGGGCTGGAAAGTCTATCAAGGTGCTGGCATCATGCAAGGGCCTTCCTGCTGCATCATCCCTGGCAGAAGAACAGAGGACAAGAGTGAGTAAGAGAGAGAAAGGCAAAAGGAGGCCAAACTTGCCCTTGTATGAGTAACTCGCTCCCTCCATAATGAGCCCACACCTGCGAAAGTGGCATTAATCCACTGGGGAGAGCACAGTCCTCATGACCTCTCATTAGGCCCCACCTCCCAACACTGTTGCATTGGAGATTAAGTTTCCAACACATGTTTTCTGGGGGGACACAGTCAACCCATAGCAACCACAAATGGATACTTCAATTGTTTCCCTATCTTTGCTATTGTGAATAAAGCTGCAATGAACATGGGAGTGCGATATCTCTACAAGGTGGTCATTTCACTGAGATTGAGAGATTTTATCATGAAATGATGCTGAATTTTGTCAAATGCTTTCTCTGTATTTATTGAGATGATCCTATGGTTTTTATTCTTCACTCTGTTAATGTGGTTTATCACATGTATTGATTTGCATATTCCTTACATCCCAGGTATAGATTTCATTTGATCTTGGTGTATGATCCTTTGAATGTGCTGTTGAATTCAGTTTGCTAGTTTTTTAGTTTTTTTTTTTTATTTCAGCATATTATGAGGGTACAAATATTTAGGTTACATATATTGCCCTTGCCCCACCTGAGTCACAGCTTCAAGCGTGTCCATCCCCCAGATGGTGCACTGCACCCGTTAGATGTAAATATACCCATCCCCACCTCCCCCTCCCCCGATGAATGCTATTACTATATATGCACTAAAGTGTTGATCAGTTAATACCAATTTGATGGTGAAACATGTGGTGCTTGTTTTTCCATTCTTGGGATACTTCATTTGAGTGTGCTAGTATTTTGTTGAGGATTTTGGCATTTACGTTCATCACGGAAATTGGCCAGTAATTCTCTTTTCTTACCATGTCCTTGTCTGGCTTTGCTATTAGGGTAATGCTGATCTCATAAACTAAGTTTGGAAGTGTTTCCTCCTCTTCAATTTTTTTTTTAATAATTTGAGAAGAATTGGTATCAATTCTTCTTTAAATATTTGTTAGAATTCACCAGTGAAGCCATCTTGTCTCCTGGGCTTTCCTTAGTTGAGAGATTTTTGATTATTGATTCAAATTCCTTAGTTTTCAGATTTTCTATTTCTTTATGACTTGGTTTTATTATGTTGTATTAACGTGTCTTTATGATTCAGTCATGTTATATGTTTCTAGGAATGTATCCATTTCTTCTAGGTTATCCAGTTTGTTTGCATATAGTTGTTCACAGTAGTGTTTATTTATTCTCTGTGTTTCTGTGGTATCAGTGGTATTGTCTCCTCTTCCATTGCTGATTTTTTTATTTTTATTTTTTTTTTAGACAGAGTCTCACTCAGTTGCCCGGGCTAGAGTGCCGTGGTGTCAGCCTAGCTCACAGCAACCTCAAACTCCTGGGCTCAAGTGATCCTCCTGCCTCAGCCTCCCGAGTAGCTGGGACTACAGGCACATGCTACCATGCCCAGCTAATTTTTTTTTCTATATATTTTTAGTTGGCCAATTAATTTCTTTCTATTTTTAGTACAGACAGGGTCTCGCTCTTGCTCAGGCTGGTTTCGAACTCCTGACCCTGAGCGATCCTCCTGCCTCGGCGTGAGCCACCGCACCTAGCCCCAATGCTGATTTTTAATATTCTTTTTTTTCTTAGTTGGTCCAGCTAAAGATCATCAATTTTATTTTTTCAACAAACCAACCGTTAGTTTCATTGATCTTTTCTATTGTTTTTCTAGTCACTATTTCGTTTATTTCTGCTCTCATCTTTATTTCCTTCCTTCTGCTTATTTTGAGCTTAGCTTGTTTTTCTCTTTCTAGTTCCTGGAGATGCAAAGTTACGTTGTTTATCTGAGATCTTCCTTCTTTCTTAATGTAGGTGTTTATCTACATAAATTTCTCTCTTAAACTGCTTTTGATGCATCCCATAAGTTTCAGTATGTTTAGATTCTATATTTGTATGTTTCAAGATTTTTTTTTTATTTCTTCTTTGACCCATTGGTTTTTACATGACTTAAACGTCCATGTCCTCTTTAAAATCCTAACCCCCAAGGTGATAATAATAGGAGTTGGGGCCTTTGGAAGGTCATTAGAGCTAAAGTAAGTCTTTGTAGGAAGCATATAATTAGATTTTTAAAAAAATATATCCATTCAGCCACTCTATATACTTTGGGAAATTTGACCTATTTACATTTAAAGCAATTATTGATAGATAAGAACTTACTATTGTCATTTTATTCATTAGTTTCTGACTCTTTTATAGTTCTTTTGTTCCTTTCTTCCTCTCTTGCTATCTTCCTTTGTGATTTGATGACTTCCTATATTTGATTATTTTGATTTATTTCCCTTTATCTCTGTGTATGTACTATAGGTTTTTGCTTACATAAAACATATTATAATTATAAGAGTCAATTTTAAGCTGATAACAACTTTGATCACATACAAAAACTCTACACTTTTACTTCTCCTACATTTGATGCTTTTGAAGTCACAATTTGCTTCTTTTTATATTGTGTATCCAATAACAAATTATTGTAGCTATAGTTATTTTTGATACTTTTGTCTTTTAACCTTTATGCTAGAGTTAAAATTGATTTATATACCACCATTACAGTATTATAGTATTCTAAATTTGACTACAGATAGTCCCCAACTTACAACAGTTCAACTTAATGATTTTTCAACTTTACAATGCTGCAAAAGTGATACACATTCAGTAGAAGCCATACTTTAGTACAATATTCGATAAATTACATGAGATTTTCAACATGTTATTATAAAATGTACTTTGTATCAGATTATTTTTCTCAACTGATGGCTAACCTAAGTGTTCTGAGCATGTTTAAAGTAGGCTAGGCTACCACATGTACTCACCAGCAAATTGATATTAATGGATCAACATCTAAGTGGACATATAGGAATAACATTTGTCGGGTGTCGGGCGGGTGGGAGGGGGGAAGAGGGGATGGGTATATACAAACATAATGAGTGAGATGTGCAACGTTTGGGGGATGGTCATGCTTGAGGCTCTGCCTCGAGGGGGGAGGGGGGGCATGGGCAATATACGTAACCGTAATATTTGTACCCCCATAATATGCTGAAATAAAAAAATAAATAAAAAATAAAGTAGGCTAGGCTAAACTACAATGTTTGGCAGGCTAGATATATTAAATGCAATTTTAACTCACAATATTTTCAAATTAAAATGGGTTTATCAGGACATAACCCCATTGTAAACCAAAGAACATCTGTTTATACTTACCTTTACCATTGAGTTTTATACTTTTATATATTTTGTGTTACTAATTAGTATCCTTCTATTTCAGTTTGAGGAACTCCTGTTAGCATTTCTTATAAGGCAGATCTAGCGGTGATGAACTCCTTCAGCTTTTGTTTGCTTAGGAAAGTCTTTATCTCTCCATTTCTGAAGGACAGCTTTTCAGGTAAAGTATTCTTGGTTGACAGGTTTTTTTCTTTTAGCACTTTGAGTATATCATCCAACTCTTTCCTGGCCTGTAAGGTTTCTGCTGAGAAAGCCACCAAAAGCCTAATAGGGATTCCCTTGTGTGTGACCCATCTCTTTTCACTTGCTGCTTTCAAAATTATCTTTATGTTTTATCTTTGATGACTTGATTATAATGTGTACCACTGAAGTCCTATTTAGGTTGAAACTGTTTGGGGACCTTTGATTCTCACGTACCGGGATGTCCATATCTTTCCCAATATTTGGAAAGTTTTTAGCCACTATTTCTTTAAATAAGCTTTCACCCCTTTCTCCCTCTTCTTCTTCTTTCAAGATATCCATAATATGCACACTATTTCTATCAATGGTGTCTCATAAATCCTGTAAGCTTTCTTCCTTCCTTTTTATTCTTTTTTTTTTTTT
>VBSM01003212.1:1016986-1042448 GCA_008086735.1 Cheirogaleus medius
TTTTCATGTTCCTTGAATTGTTGCATTGCTGTCTTTGCATTTGAAGAAGGAGTCACCTCCTCTAGTCTTTACTGACTGGCTTTCAGTGATAAACACCTTCACCAGTTGGCCTGGCTATAAATTCTGAGGCCCTCTCAGACCTTTTCTATGGAAGACCCACTCCATCCCTCTTGCTCCCTCTTAGGGAGGAATTCTTAAGATTTCATGTCTTCTCTTGATCCTACAAATCCAGGCTGGGTGCTGAGAACCTCCCTTTGGTTTGCCCTAGGACAGTGCTCTGAAATGCTCAAGTTTGTGTGCTTTCATCCCATCCTGCAGAGTAGAGCTGGCTGACTGCACACGATTGTTAGCCATGTGAAAGAACTCACACTCGCTGTCCAGGGACAAACATAGGGAGCTGGCCATGAAGGGGGAGAGGCGAGGTGCATGGAGCACTGGGGTGCCCATGGGCCAACTGGGGAGATCTGCAGATTAGGCATACAAGCATCCCGAGTAGCTTGTGGGCAGACCTCCTAATGGAGTCTGCAAAGCAATTAGTAAGATTGTGGCCCTTTTTTGAGTTCCATACCCTTTTGTGCTAAGTGGCCACCTCTCTTCCCTACTCCCATCTTCTCCCAGCCACTCAGCTATGCTGCTCTCCTCAGTACTCTAGACAGGATGAGGAAAAGGTGAGCCTCTTGGGCAGCATTCCACACAGCTGGGGAGACTGGGCACGAACTCACTGCTCTCACTTCCCCCATGGGAGGAACTGTGGGCTGAAGAAGTCTCTCTTGGCATTGTTCTTACCTCTTCAATGCATCTATTCTCAGATTTTATTATGTGATCCAGTTGTGTACTGGATCTTCCCCACTGAACTCCCAGACTCCCACAGAGATACTCTCATCCATGGGTAGTTGTCAAATCAGCGCACTGTGGGAGATGATGATAGAAAATTCCTCTTCTGCCATCTTACGGACATGATTCTCCTCCACTTCCTTTTTGTCTAAAGTCTCCTATGCTCTCCAGGGGTGCCTCTCAAGGGCATCTACCCATGCCATCAGTGCTTTCTCTGAGCTCTCCATTGTCCAGCTCCCTGAATGAACGAATGAATGAACCATCACACTAAGCCTCACCTTGTGCTCTCAGAACAGGAAACCTAGACAAATAACACAAACACAAGATTTAAGCCCAGGACCCACTTCAGTAGAATTTAGATCTTCCAATTTAAGAAAGATAATTTTCTGTGCCCATTCAAAAAGTAGTGAGCAGCTCATCCCCAAAGATGCGTAAGCTGAGGCACAGGGACTACCTGTTCTGAACTAAAGATATTCTAACCTTGTGCTACTACCAATATGGTCTGCGGGCCAGCTGCATCAGCCTCACATGGGACCTGTTGGAAATGCAGAACCTTGTTAGAAATGCTCCACCCCAGATCTACCGAATTAGAATTGGTACTTTATCAAGATCCCTGGATGATTCATGTGCACATTAACGTTTGAGAAGTGTTGGTTCCCAGCACCAGCTGCACATTAGAATCACCTGGGTGATTTTAGTTTTTAAATATTAATACCCAGGCCCCATTCACAACCAAGTGAATCAGAATCTCTGTGAGCGGAGCCCAGACATCTGGATTTTAAATGTTCACAAAGGGATTCAAGTGTGGCATTAGTAAGAACTTCCCTTGAATATATTCCTACACTTCATACTCAGCCAGACTTGAGAAATTTTCCTTCTCTTCCTTATCATTTTCTATAGGTAATACATGCACATAACTTTTTGAAAGTCAAAGAGTATAAGCTAGTGCGCGGGGGAAAGCAAGTCTCCCTCCATCCCTAACCTTCAGTGCCCCAAGTTCCGTCTCCAAAGGCAACCACTGTTACCAGGTTTTGGTGTCTTTCCAGAGCTTTTCTATGGTGGTCAAACACATCCATGTATACACACCCTTCTCCTTTATATATGCAGTGGTATTATACTACACATGCTGTTCTGTATCTTGCTATTGTCACTTAACAGGATATCTTGGAGATTGCTCCATAGCAGTAAACATAATTCTGTTTTATTCCTTTTGACAGCTACATACTATTCTATTGTATGAATGTTACATAATTTATTCACCAGTCTCCAACTGATGAAAATTCATGTTGTTTCCAATTTTTTGCTACCACAAACTACCATAAAAGAACACACACTTCAGTCATTCTTCTTCTCTTTTCCTACTTATTTTTTCAAAGCACTTAACACCAATTCAGGGTAACCATATCATTTATTGTGCAGACTAGGACAATTCTGAGAGTAGAGGAGGGCACTAACGGTTCTATTAGGACATAAATGTGACTATCCCAGGCAGCCAGGATACATGTTTAGCTAATTTATTATGTATTCCTTATGTATTTGTTTATCATCTGCCTCCCCCACTAGAATATAAACTTGTAGAGGGTAAGAATTAGTCTGTTTTGTCCACTGCTGTTTTTCCAGACCTCTGAATGGCATCTGGAATGCAACAGAAGCTCATTAAATATTTGATGAGTGAATAAATGAATTGAAAACAAGTATCTCTGAATATCATCATTGGCATATGTGTGAGAATACATTTAGGATAAATTCCTAGAAGTTGAAAGGCTGCATCGAAGGGTATATGAATCTTATAATTTGACAGATATGACTGTATTGAACTCCATGAAGTGTATACTAATTAACACCCCCACCAATAAGTGGGGTGGGAGTGGGACTTTTGCCTCCCTCGATCTTCGTGGCGTGCATGTGTGCACTGACAAGGGTGTTTGGTGTACCCTCTCTTCTCTCCGGCACCCCTTCCAGGCAGGATCAACATTTGCAAATTACCTTTCAGGCCCCTGACTATCAGACACAGCGTGGCAATACCTAGTGCAGGCCTGGCTCAATAAATGTTTAATTAATTAATCAATCAAGTCAAATCAAAGATGAGGTTGATTATCTAGATATTTTTATCTATACAGCACTAGGCAACTCGTTAATTGCTTTTTCTCTTTTTTTAAAGTTTCAAAATGATAATATGTTTTGGAATTATGTAGATATAGCCTCAGAGGTCAAAAACCTGATAAGTATGAAATATTCCCAGGGTGCCCTCAAAAGCAGATTGCTGCAGAAGCAATAGTCATTATCCTAGAAGTCAATGCCTTAATGTTACCATAATGCTGAGGGATAAACTACTCTGGCTTATGATGGCATAACTAAAGTCTGCAAATATGGCTCTGCAATAATAAAAAGCCAAAGTCAGAGAACCTACATCAGCACTATTTTCCCCACGGTGGATGTCCATACCTATGCTGATCATGAGGACAAAGGAATGTATTGTTGCATAAGATTCTTAATTGTGCCTCTCCCTGTGGGATTCCGTCAGAATCTCGGCATGCCTTAGCTCTGTGAGAAAATATTATGTTGGGCAAAATGTAGGAAAGTGAAAACCTAGTAATCAAATAACCACAGTGAGGAGAAATGCAGTGTGGTTCCTGTACTTAATAAACTTCCCATGGACAATGGAGATTTCTAGGAAGCCCCATCCAACAGCCTCATGGAGCTCCATGTTGGGTTCCATAAGTGTCTTCACACAGTCACTTAAGAGTCATAAATTATCTGCCTTATTTTCATTTACGGATCACAAAATGCTGAGACTTTTGTGCTGTTTATTTTTAGCTATAAATATTAGACTAGGCCGTCTGGATATTAATCAGGTTGTAATTGTGCCCCTAGTGGATTTGAGGAGGAATAAGTAATGGCATCCCAATGGCCTTCTCCACACCATCCACAACCAGGCACCCAGGGTAGACACATCCGGAACCTGCCACTTCTCTGTCACTGGCAGCAGCGTGGCCCAAACAGACCCAGGCCCTCACATGGTGCAGTATGCAGAGGAGGAAACCCGAGCATGTTCCATACAACTGAGAATTTTGGGTCACTTCCAGAAGCTGAAAAAAATAATTCACAAAAGCATTTTTCCCTTACTTTCTAAAGATTTGCCTTTGATTTTTAAAAAAGCTCTTTTGGGTTGAGTCGGAGCACTCACTCACACATTCGTCTGGAAGGCGGTGATCTGGCAGCAGCCCACGCCTCGGAGACTGCCAGGAGGACTCCAGCGGCTCGCCGAGGCCTCCGATTCCTCCAGTCTGCG
The DNA here is from genome assembly GCA_008086735.1 of Cheirogaleus medius. Lineage (NCBI taxonomy): Eukaryota > Metazoa > Chordata > Mammalia > Primates > Cheirogaleidae > Cheirogaleus > Cheirogaleus medius. The sequence continues at coordinate 1,021,113 of VBSM01003212.1, forward strand.
CCCGAGCACCCGGACGCGTGATCCCGACCATAAGCGCTGCTTCACAGGCTGTCGGGGAGTGTGAACCGGGGACAGCAGAGCTGGCTGGCAGCCCTGCAATAGCCACTTCCGCCTCCACCCTCAGCTATGCAAACACTCGGAAAGATCAATAGCTGTTGCTTCCGAATTTCCCTCTTTGCAACATTGTCAACGCATGTTCAGCCACACATCGGGTATATATAAGTCCACAAACACACCAGCCAACACACACATTCATCACATGTCAATCTGCGCAGTCAACTCAACACCTTCGAATGGGGCAACACGCCCCAAAGGAGTGGGAAACTCGGGTCTGGCTGAGGACCAATGCCCACTGACTCTCAAGGGGTCCACAGTCTAATCAAGGTCCACCAAGGCTTTGGGGACTCTGATCTGGGGACCTCGCAACCACGGAGGGACATATGTGCCTTCTTCAAGCCTGGATCTCCTGTGAGGGCAGATGCCTCCAGGGTCTAGATAACAGATCACATGCCAGAAAGCACAGAAATGGTGTGCAGAGGGGCAGCACCCTGAGGCATGGACTCCAGAGTAGGTACTGCTCCTCCTGTGGGACCAACACCTCATCTTCCATCCAGTGCCATGGTACGACCTCTGAACAGATGGCAGCTCTGGAACTACTCGGTTCCAAACTGCCTGTGCCTGTCTGTTTTAAAAAGAAGAGGCAGAGCTATCTTTCCTGGGGTCCCTAACCAAAAGCCTCATAAGCGCCATGGAAAGAACCCAACTTTGGCAACAGGTAGGCTTGGGTTCAACCTCTGGCTCTGCAGTAAATAGGTGCGTGACCTTGAACAGGTTACAGAACCCCTCAGACCTTTGATTTCTTAGTCTTTAAAATGGGGATGATAGCATTCACCTCCTCAAGTGTGAGGATTAAAGATGTGTGTCAAATGCTCAGCGCCCAAGAGGAGGGCAACACGTGGGGGGAGAGGGACAGGCCAACCATCAGAGTCGAGCACACATGGGAAAGTCACCAGGCAGGTGCCCAGAGCAGAAAAGCAGAGACTGACAGAGGTTCCTGAGAAGCCAATTTAGGAATCTACGTGATGAGATAGGAATGGGACAAGAGGAAAAAATGTCACTTCAAAGAGAATCCTGTTGAGCTGGAGGGCACTTTGTCTCACTGGGTTTGGGTTTCCGAGTCTGAGGGCAGGACTGAGGGAAGAGCTGAAGAGTTTGGCGCAGAGAGGGAAAGATTCTGCATCCTGACATGACAAAGAGCCAGTGACTGGACATTGCCACAGGACAGTCGGGAATGACCAACAGTGGTCATTGGCAACCAGAAATTTTTATTAAGAATGCTGTAAGGTCTTTGTGCTATGACCCTAAAAGGAAAACTGTTTCTCTACTCACAACATTGCAGACACAGAACGTGTGGGGTTTCCACACCAAGTAACTTTCCAGTTCTCTGCCAGCACCAACTAGGTATCCAGTGATTCAATTCAATTCTGACCCCAACTACCCAGAGATAGCACCACACCCCCAAGACTGCCCCCAACTCAGATGCCAATTGCAAGTGGTGGGCTTACCCACACTTCTGTTTGACTTGCCTACAAATAAGGGGTCCCCACGACCCCCTTCTCAGATTCAACAATTCGCTATCATAGCTCACAGAATTCAGAGAATCAATTTACTTACTGTTACCAGTGACTTATAAAGGATACAAATGAATAGTCGGATGAAGAAGAAGTACATAGGGAGAAGTCTGGAAGGGGCAAGAGGTCCACGGGAGCTTCTGTCCCCATGCAGCTGGGCTGTGCCAGGACCTTCCTGGCACGTGGGTGTGTTCACCAACTCAGAAGCACATCACATCTCACTGTTCAAGAGTTTTTAGAGCTTAATCCCCAATCCTCTTCCCAGAGGTCAGTAGTGGGGCTGAAAGTTTCAAACCTCTGATCGCTTGGTCTTTCTGGTGACCAGCCCCACCCTGAGGCTACCTAGGGGCCCCAGCCTAGGTCATCTCATTAGCATAAACTCAAGTGTTAGCAAAGGGGCTGATTATAACTAACATAAGAGGCCCTCCTATCACTCAGGAAATTCCAAGCCTTTTAGGAGTTATGTGTCAAGAACTGGGGACAAAGACTTGAAAACATCTCTTATTATACCACAGATTTTCTCTGCCATCCAGAGATCATTAACGCCTTTTTGGGTAAAGACTTTTGGAAAGTGTGAGAACAATGCCTAGGCTGACATGTGAGTAAAACACATACAGCATGCCTAGACACGAGAGCCAGGGGATGAAGGCAGAGCTGACGTCTGCACCAAAACAGGAGTCAGAGGGTTGGTGCAGACCCAGCTCTGCAGCTGATGATTTCTGAGAGACTCAGGGAAAACTCCTTCCCCTCTCCAGGGTTTATTTACTCAACCCTAAAAGGGGCTTATGTCCTTCTAACCCTAACATCCTAGGACCCCGATTTTCGCTCAGCACTTTCTTCACAGCATGACGTGGCGTAGTGGTGGTGCTTAGCAGAGCATTTGTGCATTTGTACAGAATGTGCTTGCTGCACCACGATATAATGAATTTTCTCACAAATCACACATGCAACGAACTGCTCAGATGGAACTGTAAGATCACTTCAGATGCACTATTGATTTTCATTATTTTAGTTTTCTCCATCCCTGAGTTCCCTGCAACCATCTCCCAATTTGATTTCACCCAACAGAACAATCTCTGTCTCCTCTTTCTAGTAGTCAGTTCATAAAACCTCAGAACTTGGGAGTCTGAGGCATGTTTGGGATAGAATGTCTATCCTTCCAGGCTAGGCTGTAAACTCAATACTTTGGGAGGCTGAGGTGGAAGGCTCACTTGAGGCCAGGAGTTCAACACCAGTCTGGGCAACACAGTGAGACCCCATTTCTTAAAAAAGTAAAAAAAAAAAAAAAAAAAAGACTGTCTCTCCTTCCATAATAGGGGTGGTAGGGATGGTAGCTGCCGACCTCCTGGAGCCACAGGGATTCCTCTGGCCACAGCACTCGGTGTCCCTCAGTGGCGATGTGAAGCATCAGTCGTGTACTCAGACACACTCTACTTATACAATAAAGAAAGCGACTTCTGTCATGAAAAAAAAATACCCTGCTAATGCAAGAATGCTTTATTCCCCCACTACAGCTGCCCACTGGGGAACACTGCACATCCCTTCCGCATAGAGGCTCTCCAGCACCCACTTTCCCATCCATTCTTCCCTTTTTACCCTGTTTCCTTGCAGTAACTGAGCCATACAGCTTCTAGACAGCATCAGTGCCTCAAAAGGGCAAGCAGGATAATTGTCCAGCACAGGAGGCCTCCCTCGACTTTGCACAAGTCATCTAGGGGGCCGAGATCCCTTGGGTGTCCTTTCCGACGTCTCTCCTCTGATTCATTGTCATCCCAGAACAGATTAGCGCTGCATGCAAACACCGAGATATTAAAATCGGACACTGACTCTGCCTCTGATATTGGGGAACAGTCACAGATAGCTTTGTACAGAATGACTTCTGTGACAGAGCAACAAGATGTACGACTCCAACGCTATTAAAAACAAAGCAGGATACAAAAGCAAAACCAGAAGGGCTGCTCACCCAAAAACGTTCAGGAGAACAGGAATTAAGTCGAGAGACTATCACAGAGAAAAAGACTATCACAAAGAGAAAGGACTCAACGGCTTAAAGGGCTGGCCTTGGGGACTTGGAATGAGCTCATTCACTCGCACAAAAGGCCAGGCACTGTCCTAAGTGCTGAATCTCCACACAGCTGAGAACACGCAGCAAGGTCCCTTACTCCTCTGGCACTTACATCCCTAGTAAAGGAAAACTAACGATTAAAAGTTGCAAACATATCACAGAGAAGATGACTTCAGAAAGTTGTGAATGCTATGAAGAAAATACAAAGGATGGAGTGATTGAGAGAAATTGGCAGGGTCAGGGAGGCCACTACTGTAGCCTGGGTGGTCCGGGAAAGCCTCTCTGAGGAGGTGACATCTAAATGGAGTATGAAGAAACAAAGAAACCCAGGGTAACTACTGGAGCGTTTTGGCTTGAACGACTCTTTGATGGGAATGAATTATCAGCATGCCGGGATCAATGATAAACCCTTTCCATCATTCTTGAGACGGACACAAGGTTTTGTCTTTCAGGAGGTTAGGAGCCAACTCCTAAGAAATATAAGTGGTGGCAACATCAACTCTGCAACTCTGAGAAATATTTTAGCTTTTGTTTGCATATGATGATTTTTTAACCTACTTCCTCAGAAAAACAAATGCCAAGCAGAGGTTAGAAACAAACGTTGGCATCAATGTAAACTTCTGTTTTGTGGAGACTCGATCTAAGCCAGGCCCTTCCTCTGCCAGAAGTGGGATTCTTATCTGCAAGGGCAGCAGAGGCCGTAACCCAACTGTTCAGTTGGGGATCCAGATTTTAAATTTAGCCCAGTGGGTCTTGAAGCCAATTCATTGGAGAATGGAGCATCTTTTTTTGAGAATTCTAGTGTGTTTTACAGAGGCGAGAGGGCAAAAGCAAATGGAGGGTGTAAGGGAGGGATGAGATTTTAGAAGAGGCAGCATATCAAGGAAGAGAAACTGCAAACAGATTCATGGGAATCGATTGGCTGCCTAACAGCAAATATCATGTCTGTGGTTCTTGTGAAGGAATCACGCGACCATCTCCAAGTGCGTTTGCTAGCTGTGTGGCTGGCCTCTAATGAGACACAGTTTCTAGCCAATTGGATTTCACATTGCTCAGTGCCAGCTCGGCAATTAGTTTTGCATTTAGCACTACAGCCTGTTAACCCGATGAGTAACTATTCTGCGCGGACAGCCGGAATCCTTCGTGGCACTTTACTTTTTCCTTAAAAAGAAAAAGACAGTGATGATGATGATGATGATGATGATAAAGAAAATGAGTTCAATCAGGTTACCATCTTGAAAAGTCGAGCTATAGTGACCCAGATAATAGGCCTATTAAAAATCTTTTCTGGATCATTCCAGGGAAGAGCTCCATCCATTTTTCAGCCTCTGCTCTTTTTGGGAGGACTAGGCCTCTCCATTTCTTTCCTTCCAGGCTCAGGATAATTTAGAATCCTGCAGCAAACAAGATACCTGGGAATTTGGTCTACAACAGATCGAGCTGGGAGTGTGGGGAGTAATTTAGGAACAAATGCATCAGATTTCAATAATCTCAACTGTAAATATAAAAGTTCGCCTGTGTCTGATACCACCAGAAAAAGTTGGATTTTTCTTCTTTAGGGGACAGAAGAGAACCATTCCCAGCAGCAGCAGTCTATCCTGGTCTCTGTTGTGAGTCCATATAAGCCTAAAACTTTGAGCTGAGCCAAGAGTCTGAACCCCTGAGCATGCTCACTGAAGTTCCATTAGAGCCCGCCATTTACCCTGAAAAATCTGTGATCACCTGCCCACATTCCTCCTAACCTCTTTCCAGAACAGAAAGGGGCATGTCACTGTGACACAAGGAAGTGTTCTATAATAAGTGTCACCGCTCCTTCCACAATGGGACACTTGCTAGGTAAAAGAGCTCACTCTCAAACTTCCTTGCCACAAGGTCAGGGCAAGGCAACTGCAGGGGTCAGTCTCTGTGGAAGATGAATCTTGCCCGAAGAATTTCAGCTGCAACTTCTGCTTCAGTGAGAACTGCACAGAGCTGATCAGAACCACTGGGCTGCTGAAACGAGTCGGTGAACGCTGCACCCCATCAACACACGAAACTTAAGAGGCTAACAAAAGGTTTCGGTGGCAATGACGACAAATGTTTTTGACTTGCAATGACAAAGAAAGGCCTCCTTAGCTTACAGATGCCAGAAAAGAGTGTGTGCTCATGCACGTGAGTTTGTAGGTGTTGTGTGCATGAGCATACGTGAGTGTGGGGGGGGGGGTGTGTGTCACTTTCAAAGTAACAGAAGCCAAGCTGTCTATTGATTTTCTGAGAAGCTACATGGTCCTTTTCAACCACCAAAAACAGAAGGATGACCATGAGCAGATGAATATTGTCAGGCAGCTCAGGAAGTGCACACCAGGCAGACCCAAGCACTTGATCCAGCTCACACTGGCAATTGTCCGAGGTGGACTTCTGCCACCAACATGGTCAAGATAATCCCCCCAGCACTGCAGCCCCTTAGGTCGAGCCCAGAAGTTGCACAGCTCATTGGTTTTACACCAACATGTGCTGATTGAAAAGTTGCACCCTGGAGAGCCATGAATTGTTTTAAGTATTTTGTGATCTAACATCTTAAGACTTCAGGCAAATACAATTATTTCCAAAAGAGAATATTTCCCCTATGCCTCTCTCAAAAAACCCAGTGTTAGCAAGCCATTTCGGACTTATCCTTTGTCTGGTGATGTGCTTATGAGATGGTTCCATAATGTAGAAAATAAACTTGATCAAGGCAATATGTGGCTTTGTGTAAATTAACAGGCAAATGAGAGCTGCTCTAGAGTCCAATACAGTCAGGACTGGTTATGGGCAGACTCCCAGCTCCAAGAGGGTGACATGTATCAGCACACAAAGGGGCAGCCAGAAGGCAGGTCAATTCTAAAACACATAAACACTGCAGTCCAAAGAACTTGTCTTGTTAGACCATTTTACATAAATATTTTCCAGCATATTCAATCAGCCCCCTCAAATTGACACTGTCACCAGAATTAAATCAATACTTCTTGTGAGAGAGGAATAAGTATCTTATCTAATAATCAACTTATTTGAGATTTGCAATGCTGGCTACTATTACCAAAAGGCATTTCTCAATTATTTACATTGAACTATACATTACTTTGATTTTTGTCTCAGTTGCATTCAGATAAAATGTGAGCTTCTAATTTAATTTTGTTTTGGATTTCCTTTGACATATCTATTTATGCCAATTCGCCCAGGAAGAAAAGGCCATCAGCGATAATGATAGTTTCGGAAAACACTTATCCAGCACTTTTAACATGCCAGACTCTGGGCTCAAGCCATCACCAGGCCTGTCTACTTCAATCTTCAGGCACATCTGTGAGGAGACCAGGGATTGGAATCCCTCACTTTATGGATGATGAACTGGAGCTGAGATTAAGTGTCTCATTCCCAGGATTTGAGTCGGGCAGTTTGACTCTAAAGCCCTGCTCCTGACCACTGATAGCCCCACTTCCCAGTGACATGAGTAATTCCGAGAGAAGCCTACCCTGAGTCAGCAGATAAGCAGAGGACCAGTGCTGTTAGGCACGAGAATGGACCTAAACCAATGACCCAGTCCCTGAATAAGGTCAAAGTCACCTCTGTTCACCGTTCTCCACTGCCATTTGGTTTTCTTGTGTCTAAGATGTTTGCTCTTCCCTAAGAGGGAGCATTGTCTCTTACATTCCTTAGACAAAGGGCATTTCTGAGTAAGAATCAAAGGGAAGGGGAAGAATGTGTAGAGATGGCATGTAGATGAAGAATAACTATAAAAACCCCAGCTCAGCATCTATAACTCCACGTTCCTAAGGAAGGGTCAAGTCTGTACTTCCATTTCTTCATCTGTACCATGGAGACGATCATAATTCTTCTGCCACATGCGGTGAGGGAGAAGACTGTGAGAAACAACACATGTACAGCGTCCACTGAGTGCCTGGGACAGAGTGAGTGCTCAGTCTCAGTTATGAGAGTTCTGATCACCTCCTGGGACCCCCTCACTCACCACCCTGTGTGATGGCTGCTCTGAGGTTTTGTTCATACACCTTCCTGCTCCACTGTTCTGTGGGTCACTCACAGGCCCGGGTTATGCCTCTTTCACCTCAGGATCCTCAGCCCCCGACACAGTTCCCAACCCAGGGTTAGCACTTATGCACGTCTGCTGATTGAGGGCTTGCATATGTGCACTTATGCCAATCTCAGCTCAGACAGCCAGGCCTCTGACTGAGGCCACGGAACTGAAGAGTGGCACAGCTGGGAGGGCGTCCTAAACCACTTGACATCCAGTCCAATGTCTGCCCAGCACAGCAGAGTGCCTCAATTTTGCCTTTTCTTTAAAAAGATTTCATCAAAGACCAAGATGTGATAACAGAACATCACAAATACTATCAAACTAGGGATACATTCAGAATCTATTTTTCTAACGTCCCATAATTTACATGTCAGCAATCTAGCACATGAAATGCAAAAAAAAAAAAAATTTGCAAAAATATGGACCTAAACATTTTTAGTGTCTTGCATCTTAAGTAATTACATGGTAATATTATGATAATCTAATAACAATTGACAAGATAAAAATGCATAGTAATCATGTATTGTACGTGATATAAGCAATATCACATCACCTAATATCCTGCCTTTTACACACCTATTTCATTACTTGGAAGCTCCCTGGTAATGAACATGCTATTAAGCAAGGTTTTTTTTAATTTGCATGTTTCTCTTATAGTGATTCTTCAATAAATTTTTCTGACTCCCTTCATAAATAAGTTTCATTATTCCTCATTATTAAAAAAAAAAAAACTACATTCTCCTTTCCTGAAAGGATGTCATATATTAGATGACCTTCCTATATAAAATCATAAACAAAAAGGCCAGACAACCTGCAAGGAAATAAGCAATCAGACAATAGGGTGCTAAATGCAGCTGGGCAGACACAAGGGCATGACAGTATAGTTAAAAGTCTGCAAAAAGAATATTTTACGATGCAAAAACCAAGAGAGAATTTAGTTTTACTATGGTATGAGACAAGTCCCAGCTTTTGCACAATTTATCACTGATTTCTTCATTTTGTTGTTTTAAACATGCTTTTAAGACATACTGGATAACTAGTAAAAATTGTATACAATTCAAATGACATTTCAGATAAGTTTTATTGACTTAATGCTCTGATAATAAAATTATAACAATCAGTATTATTCTGATTTATTACAATTTTTACTTTCACTTTGTAATGGACTTGGTGCAGCACAGAATTGAATGTAATGTTGCTGCCACCTCAAGGTCACTCTCTGAAAAGGAGACGACTCACTTCGGTCTAATGCACTAAAGCAAGTAAGTAACTGAGGGCTTTATCGTTGAAAATACCACTTTGTGGTCACGTCACAGTAAATCTAAACTTTTATTTGCAATGAAACAATGGGTTTTATATGCAATTTTCAATGAAAACGCACTCCAGTAATGCTAGTATGGCACTGCGAGTACCGGGTCTGTGGGAGGAAAGGCTTTTATATAACAGTCCAGGGGAAGAAATGTCAATGCATCAAACTGAAGAACCATCTGTGCAACTGGCATATTGACACCGCATAATCCAGATACAGTGGTTTCTTTAGAAAAAGAAATAGTCCTCGAGTTTATTTTTCTCCCATGAAGCTTACTTGGCTCTTTTCCTCTCCCTCTTCAATCTTTCCCAGTTGGTGACCTCCCTGAACCTGACACTCTTCCGTCTGGATTTATCAAAACTGTCCTTAACGTGAACAAACAGTTCACAGAAAAGGAAATGCCAAGGACTTAAGGAGATACATGTTTTGCCTAACAGATTGTCAAAGATCAACTTTTGATAACACTGGTTTGGCAAGGTAGTACTGTAAATTAGAAAAGAGGGAAATGTGATGATATTTTCCAAATTTTAAAATGCATATACCTTCTGACCAGCAATCCCATTTCTAAAAATTTATCTGTCAGATATATACATCCATGTGCACAAAGATGTATGTACAAGGAAATTTATCACAGCGAGAGATTGGAAACAAACTAGATGTCCATCAACAGAAGACTTGTAAATTATGGTGAATCCATAAAAGGGAATACTGTGCAGCCTTTGAAATCAACAAGGCAGCTCTATACGTACCAGTATGGCACAATTTCCGAGATCATATGGTTAAGTGGGAAAAAAAAAGCAATGTGCAAAACGGTGTGTATAGTAGGCTTAGTGTGTATGTATTTGCATAGAATCTCTTTGGGAAAAAAATTACAATATAAACCATTAACAGCAGTCCCTTTGTAGGAGGAAGTGGGGGACTGATAACAGGGATGGGGGAGCTTAATTTTCACTATACATTCTTTTTCGTCTTGAATTTTATACTGTATATATATTAATTATTTGAAATATAAAAACAAAAATAAAATATTTTAAAAACTGCTCTGGATTGTAATGCAAGAGGAAAGTCAAAATTCATGAAGAAAAGACTAAGGAGGCCTGAGGGTAGGAGAGAGGAAGAGAGGGGTGCAGAAGGACAGCAGAGCTGCCTCTGGGGGCCAGGGGCTGGCCTCCCTTTACTGCCCTCCCCACGCCCTCCCCCTGGGTGGCTCCTCCCTTCTGGCCTGAGCCTGCATTTATTTCTTTTCTGATCTCCTCACTTCTTCCACTCTCCTTGGATGCCCATGCATTCTCCTCCCCACTTTCTTTCATTCTCCCTCTAACCATCAATTTTCATTCCGATGTCTCTGGTTCCTTGTGTTCTGCCTGCCTCTAAGGATTCTCTGCAGCCCCCTCCGGGAGGAGGACCAGAGCCAGCCCTTCTGTTCTGGTGCCAGTACGTGGCCAGGCTTGCCAGGTACGCACTGTGTGCACCCTGGATGTACAAATAGTGTGAAGAAGCCGCATTGCGGTTAACAGTCCCATCTGCCATCTGCCCTCTACTGGAACTCGAAGTATTCAGCAGAGAGTTGTCTGTATTCTGCTGCTTTTCTAAGCGTGGATACCACAATGATGAACACTGTATCTGCCAGCATGCGGAAGAAATGCATTTGGGATGGAGTCTAGAAACCCGGAGACACTCCCTGAGTTTGGGGGAGGGCAATGGGACGGGCAGTCCACCCAGTCATTCCAATGTGGACCCAGGAACACCCAGTACTACCTGAATGTCTGTGTTGAATACCTCAGGAGAAATAAATGGCGAGGAAACAAAGCATAGGGGAGAAAAGGGAGTTGAAGAAAGGAAGTGGGTACCTCCAACTGTTCAAGTGCTTATTGGATTTATTCACCTTTCTCTTTTTCCTCTTTTATTAAAACAAATCCCTTGCTATTTTTCTAACTCCTTTCAATGACATATTATTAACAGTGAAGCCAAAATTCTATTTAACAATTGCTTAATAATTCAAATTCCAACAAACGTCCATCAAAATGATTTTATAAGCCATTGAGACACAGCATACACATTTCTCCTACCCAAACCCACACGTGGACTCGTTGGCTTTCTTTCAGTATTGATTTGAAATGCTACAGTTCAAAAGGCGAGGAAGATTCCTGTACTGACCCAGCGAGTTTCCTAAACTTTATCCACTTTGAAAACAGACCCATCGTTTTTATTATATTTGGAAGTTACTGAAAAAGTTCAGAAGCAAACCAATAAACAGTATATTTCGTCTTAAAGGGATGCCTTGGTAGATTTCTGGCATATGGAAATCTTTCTCGATTTTTCTCGCAAAGACCCTCCAAAAGGTGAACCTGCTAAACCCTGCCGCACTGTGTTGGAATCCAAGGTGGTACAGGAGTACTAAGTCCCAGCCTCAGACTGCTCACCACCTCACACTGCTATGCCCACCTCTAAGATTCTTCCAGCTCTAAAACTCTACAACATCAACTATTAGATAAACAACGAAAGAAGAGGAAAGCAAAATTGAAGAAGAATGAAAAGAATAGTTTGGAAAGCTTAAATCAAGCCTTGGGCTAAGTCAGAGACAGAAAATGAGCTTCCCTCGTCTCCTCCTCCCCTCTTTTTCTAGGGATTTTACACAGATATGAATTGAGAGAGACTATTTCCCTTTTGCCTCCAGATCCCTTCTTCCACCTTCTGTGCAATTACCTGCAATCATCTCGAACATATAAATAGACACATTTAAAAATACCCCCACCTCATTAGGTGTTCCAAACTGGGTTTTGAGATGGTGTTCTAAAAATCCAAGATCTCCTGAGGATACAAGGTGTGATGAAATGGGGAATAAAGGGGGTGGATACAGTCTCTCAACCGTGGCAGGAGCTTCAGGAAGCTGACCCCTGCAATGAACAGGCGAGCATGGCGGCTGCAGGATAATGGTCCATGGGAGAGCCAAAAGGTGGGATTAAGAGACAGATGAGCTCCTGAAAACAGTATTTGGGGATGGGAGAAGGTATTGTCTAGAAGGAAAGAAATTAAGAAAACGACTCCACGCTAAGGCATCAACCAAGCAATCTAAGATGAGGCCTGCCATGATAACACTGGTGATCTCGGATCCGATGTGGGGGTCTCCCTGTTGACTGTATCCCAGCATCGTGCAAAAGTGGACGGGACAGAATTACTACAACTGTCAACATTACAGAGTTTCAAAGACTTTTATCCCGCATGTAGGAGATTTACAGGAAATCTCCAGGCAGCTAAGCTGAGGGGCTGAGCTTGTCTTTCAGCTGGCTCCGAGCCAGTCATTTGGGGGGAAGCTTTAATTCCTAGGATGTGGAGTCATATAGTCAGGAAGCAGCCCTGACCCCAGTAAGGTCAGTGTCATGGCCAACTACCCTGGGCTCAATTTAGAGACATAACTATGGCAACGACTGTGCCCAATCGGTTATTAGAGGAGATTTATTGACGGATATGCTTGAATAGCAGAGCCATTAATTGCAATTACCAGACAAGACACTTTGTTCATCTCGGGGAACTGAATGCCAAAATGCCCTAACAACTTTAAAATCCCATTTGCTCTTGGGCTCTCGGCTGGCGTCCCTGCACCTGCTCCAGCTTCCCAATCCTGAGGAGAGGAGAGGGGGTGTAGCTCGACGTGGCCCCAGCTGGAGAAAATGGCAAGCACTGGGTGCCCATGCACTAGCTGGAGGAACTTCACACGGGCCCCACGAGGCCCTTCTCAAAGGCAAGGGAGGCATGAGCTGTCCACTCCTCTCACCGCTCCTCCGTGGGCTCCCACCAACAGAGTAAAGAAACGCTTCCCACCTCGCTCTGCCACCCCAAGATTTCAAGACTCTCTGAGTCCCCGCTTGGCCTTCCTGTGCTTGGTGTCGCTCAGCCCAGACTCGATTCACTTTGTGGTCCTCTGAACCTGGAATAACCACTTCTGGTATTCCTCAGGGCAGCCTTTCCTGAACACCCCATTTCTCTAAAACAGGGACTCCCACTGCCCCCAGCCTTCTATCCCCTCCCTCTGCACTAGTTTCCTCCCAGCACTGACACTACACTGCGCGTGGTCGGCTTGTTTACGTCTGCCTCTCTGAGTAGATTCCAGGTCCATGAGAGCAGATATTTGGTTTGTCCTTTCCACCACTGTACCCCTAGTACCAAGTACAGCACCTGGTACACAGTCAGCACTCAAGAAGTATTTGTTCAATGAATAGGTGGACTTGGTCCATTCTGTGGTTGTGCTCAGAGGGACCCTCTCCATCCAACTGGATCATAAGTTCCCTGAAAGCAAGGATTCTCCCATGCTCAGAGTGTCTTCTTCAGGGCCGTGCACAACCTTAGGTGCTTTGAAACCGAAACAAACGAATGAGAGAGGTTGTGAGCCACAGACCCCATCCTTGCATTGGAGTAGGTAAAAGCCACATCCCAGCACTTTTTAAGGAATGATAATGGTTAACACTTACATAATTCTTTCCACAGCGGCACTGTTTTAAATATTTTCCAGTGTATTCATTTGTAAAATTCACATGATAACCGTGTGAGGTGAGGAATGTGATATTCTGCAGGTTAGAGGTAAGGAATTGGGGTTACACGGCTAGTCTGTCTAACAATGACAGAGCCAGGAAATAGACCCAGGCAGTCCAGACCCTTAACCTCTATGCTGTGTCATTTCTCCTAACTTTGAAAACTAGGATAAATATAAAAACAATTAGAAAAATACCCAAGAGAGGACTTTGGGCACTAACACTATGCTCCCCTTGAGTTTACTTTTTATTCTTTTATGTTTTTCTTTCACAGTAGATTAAAAATTACAAATCTCTGCTCCAAATTAAGATGTCATTTGATAATCTCTCCCTTACAGATCAAACATCAAGACTGTACTTAACGTGAGGTTAGTGAGGCAAATAATTTTTAGGAATGTCTTTCCAAGAGAGAGATGAATGTAGGTCTTCCCCAGAGCTGTGAGAACACAACCCTCTTCTTGGACTCTCTGCTGAGGGTTTGGATTACAAGAATTTTCAGCTAACATAGATGAACTTCTCCACTGCTGCAAAATTGGCCATACCAGGTGCCTCTTTATTCTACATCGTTTTGGTGTTAACGTGTATGAGGACCTTTGATTAGCAAGACTAGTCACGTAACTGGAATTTCCTATACTCAACACTGAGGTCCACAGACATGAATTAAGTATTCCTTTAAAACAAAATTTCCTCAGTAGGTCCTACAACCCACATGCATGTAATCCATGTTGTCCACCATCCAGTTCTCTATTTTACACAATTAAACGGAGTGATTGGACATCAGGTTGATGAACCTGAAGCACTATAAGAACCCCAGTTCTGTACATTCTACTTGCTAAAGCGGGAAACTAAACAAACGCGCTTAAAAAGAGAAAAAGAAAGGTCAATAGCAAGGGTTGAAATGAAAAGAACTTCCTGGCTCATCTTGAGAGAAACAGAAGGATGGGGGTGGCACATACCTGTAGTCCCAGCTACTTAGGAGGCTGAGGCAGGACGATCACTTGAACCCAGGAATTCGAGGTGACAGTGAGCTGTGATTGGGCCACTGAACTCCAGCCTGGGTGACAGAATGAGACTCTGTTTCTAAAAAAAAAAGGTAAACAGAAAATTAAATGATCAGAGTGGTTCAGATAGGCTAGCTTTCACTACCGTCAGCTTACCCTATACATGTCTTACAAACAGCCCCCAAAACCTCAGAGCTTGGTAACAGCCAAGGCAAACTCAAATTCAACCATGGAGAGGGCTTCTGTTTTGCATTGCTCTCACTAAAACATAAAAAAAGCTATAATGTAGCAATTCTTCTTGTGCTGACACCAACAGTATTATGCATCAGGATAGCAGGTTACTGATTTTAATCAGCACAAAAATCACGGAATTTTCATGCTGAAAGGAACCTTTCACGTTTACCATCTGAATATTTGAAAATGCATTTTTCCATTATGTTCATAGATGTTTTCACGTATAGTTTATTCTCATTTAACATGTGTGTTTGGCGTCCTCTAAATAAGCTGTATGTTTTTCACGGGCTAAACCCACGTGTATTGCCTTTCAGTTTACCCACATTCCCACCTAAACCCCAGTGGGACACGGACACACATACACACACACACACACACACACACACACGACTATACCCAGAACGTGCTCGATCAACACTGTTAGTTGACTGACTTACTGACAACAGATCAAAGGCTGCCTCTTGAGTCTGATGATCAAAGTCATAAAATCAAGAGATTGATCTAGTCTCCATTTAAAGAATCTGATAAAACCATAGGGGAGAGATGAGGTGAGCCACCAAAGACTTGTTCCACTTGGTCCTCAAAGAATGGGAAAAACCAAAGGAGCTAGAAGCTGAGGCCCCAAACCCTCTCCATGCAGGGAAAGTGACTTTGTCATCCATGGGAAGAGTGGACTAGGATCAAACAAGGGAGTTGAGAAGGATGCCACAGCACTGGTTAAAAGGTTGGGGGAAAATTCGTACATAAAGTAAACTGAGAGGTGTTGCAATTTTATTAATAGAAGGAAAGTAATTTTCTTAGATGACAGCAGAAGCCACTTCCAGCTTTTTCTTTTCTTTGATCTATCAGTGCTGCCCTGGCCACCAACCAAGTTCACACAGTCCACGCAGACATTTTGGATTGCATCAACATGTTAGCACTCTTATTTTTCAAAATGTGGAGGATATATATCTAAGATTAAACCTGTAGAAACCAACCCCTAGATGTCATTGTTGCTGCTGAAATATCAAATCTCAAGTCTTTGAATTTTTAAATCTGAAGAGATAGCAGTGTTAATCTGAATAAGCCACTTAAATAATGCAAATTCAATTCACTTTCAATTTTTCAAAGCCAAGTCCAAAGTCTTCTGGACTTCTTAACCAAAATGTAACTAAATCTTAGGGTGTTAGTACGCATTCGGTTGCCAACAAAATCCACATTTAGGAAAAATAGGCTGAAAACCCACGTAGTCATATGTGACATTACTAACGTGCTCACATCAAATTCCACGACATAAGCTGATTATAGAGTAGCTGGATGATTCTGCCCCTCTCCTCCCTTTCCCGCGTGTCATCTGACTTCCGTGCTGGCCTCTGTCTTTGGTATCTGGAGCCCAGAGCCATCTGCGCCTTGTGAACAGCAGCTTCCCACCCAGGGCACACAGAGAGCAGAGGTGCTCACGGCCCCCAGCTTCACACGCTATTTCCAATTAGCCACCGAATGCTACGTATTCTTTGTTCACAGCGTCCCTCAACTCCATCCCTTCCTTCCCTTTCGTGTCATTCTTGTCTGAATCTTTGCAATAATAATATTTATTGTTTATCAGTCACTTTCCATGAGAGGCACATCAGTGCCCCGTATGTATTACATCCTTTAAATTTTTCAACGGCTCTTATAAAATAGGTATCACTATCCCCATTTTACAGATGAAGTAACTGAAGCACAGAGAGGTCAAGTAACTTGCCCTAGGTGAGACAGCTAGTGAGTGCTTATAGGTTCTGAAGCACAGGGTGAAACCAAGTCCACAGAGTCCAGACCCTTAGGGCCTCTCTGAGACCGACTCCCAGGTCCCTAACTGAAATGCCACTTTTATTCTCTCTCCCAAGCCCCCAGCCCTCAATCTGAAGCCCCATCTGCCCAAAAGACTGCTTTTCCAGTAGCACCTCCAATAAACGAGGAGCATGTCTGCTAAATAAAATCACTTTTTCATTCAATCACTGAGTATGTACTGACTATAGCTACATTCTAGGCCCTGTTCTAGGCTAGGAGAAATATTAACTAACAAAACTGAGCAGCTCCCTGGGCTCTTGGAGCTCACTGCCCACCAGAGTAGACAGATGTTGAGGCAGCTATCATACGTGTAAGCAATGGCGATAGAGCTAAGTCCACAAAGGTGTTTGAAGTAGCACAAGGAGAGCCTCTAACACAGGCCTCCCTCAGGAAGGCCCTCAACACATGCTTACTGCCTGTCTCTGCATGGTCCAGCCCCAGTCCCAACGTGACTTTCAGGCTGTAGATCTTCCTGTTCCCCATTCCAAGCCTTTCGAGCCAGGCAGAAAGGTCTCCACTATCCGGACAGATGCCTTGCGTCCACTTTCATTCACACCTCCATTTGTGTTGGTGCATTTTCTTCCACATCCAAGGCAACTTGTTCTTAAACTTAGTTTGCTCAGGCTTTTCCCTCCCATTAGCTGGCCACAGGGCTCTCCCTGCATGTGGCCCAGAGCTGTGAGTTAAAGAAAGGCCAGGTACTAGAGGGGTGGATGACATGCAAGCCTGGCCACCACCACAGCCCTGCTCTTGCCTGATTCTGGATGTGCCACTTCCAGCTCACAAGAGATTCAGATGGGCCATCCTGCCTTGTGGCTTTGTGGAGCTTATCATGAGACTACAAAGGGCATGAAAATTGCTGTGTATACTTTCTCTGGGTACTATATGCATTTTCCCTTGCTTTTCTCACTCATGTCCTCTTCTCAGTGAAAGAAACGTCCCAAAAGGTCAAATATTATACCATGTTCCCTACATTCAATCTTCTGCAGTATACGAGGAGCTCAAGCTGGGAACCTTAGACAGTAGACTACTTACTATCTATGGTTATCCATTTACTGATGTCTTAAAGAAGCAAGAAGTAGAACTCCCAGCCAGCTGATGATGATGCCAGCGGCTCCTCCTAGTCTATCACCTCAAGAGGAGCTGTCAAAATAACAAATGACATATTTTTAAGTCGCAGGATTACCCCTTAGCTGGGCTCTCTTGGTTTGATTAGCAGTTACTTTTCCTTTCAGTGTCTTTCTTCATCTTCTTCTCCTTCTTCTTTTCATTTTCTTCCTCTGCCTCACTCATCAATAAAGGCCACTGCTTTAGGGAAACTGCTTCTCTGGGAAGAATGTAACAGTATCGTATTACAATCACATTGTCTTGTTCAGGATCAGGTGGTATTACCTGTCAACAGGGTTTTGGGCATAGCAAATAGCTACCACTCAACTCAGCTGAGCTACTACCTGGCTTCTGGGCAGATAAAGTGGCAAAAGGAAAGAGCCCTTAGGAGGCCTCAAAATCTCATTTTCATTCCCCTTGCAGAGAAGAGACTGACTTTATTGACAAAGACGACTGAAAATTGCTTGAGCGTTCCAATAACCAGTCTGCGTTGAAGCAGAGAGACAGTCTGGCGGAGGCGAGCTCCCTGCTCCACCGCGTAGCTCCGCCGAGCCACGCTCTGCTGCAGCACAAGTCTGTGGCATATGCAGACTAGACTGAAAGGAGCCTCCTGTCGGCCTCCAAAGCAGCCCCCCTCCACCTCCACTCCCAGCCTGCTGGTGCGTTTCCTGGATCCCAACCATAAATCTGCATGAATTCAGGGAATCTCTGCCAGAAACCGAACTCTTAGACTGATTCAGGGGCCTGGGGTCAGGCCTGGGTTAGCCGGGCAAGGCGAATGTCCCACTTCCCACTGGAGAGCTCCGTGGCATGACTGCACGTTCCAGGTAGGCCACTAGATGTCACCACCATTGATTCTTGTCCGTACACCTAGGTCCTGTTTTATAAGACAAGAGTCCCAGGGCTAGGAGAACTCCAGACAGAATTCCATCACAACCTTGATTGCAGGGCTGCTACACTTGATGTGACTGTCTGAGCTCCCAGTGGGCCTCTTCTAAGCCAGTTAGCATCTCAGACCCAAAACAGCTAGCTGCAAGTTCAGCAAGACCTCTGTTAGCCAAGCAAAGCCCAACTCTCACAATCACATCCTCTGCTGTTTCTCTTCTTCCTAGTCACAGTTGGTTGTTGTGTATCCTTCTGGTTCAGTTGGGCCCTCAATAAGAAATAAATTGATATGTAGCCTCACAGCACCCGGGACTTTAGATGTCGATGTGCTGCTGAAATAATGTAGGTCTGTGGCTTTTAGCAGAGAATGAATGACAGATGGAGAATTTATTATGATTCTTGAGACCTGAACTATAATTATGAAGTATTTCTAGGTATATATTCAGAATGCAAGATGTAAGGAACCCAGAGCTAATGCTAATTTATTACTGACAGCTGTATATATAATAATATGTCAAGTCTTTTAATCTTGCATTCCTTCTAACTTACATCAAGCAATCTTTTCATTCATTAATAAAATCAAGCCTTGCCATTATTCTTAATGATGAAGTCCCATTTTGAACCCACAGGACTCCTATAATTAAACTCTGTGCTTCCATATACCAGACATCTGAAGCTCAGAAAAAAAAAAAGGATAAATTGAACTTGTTTTACAAGCTAGGTTAAAACATCGGAAAGATGGAGCCCACCTGCTCACAGACCCACAGGAGCTAAATAGCAAAGTCAGGAATAATTTTTGAGTTTATCTTCTCAGCTCCCATCATCACACCTTTTTCCCTTTTAGCCCTCCTGCCTCCTCTCATCCTTCCATAATCTTTCCTTTTTTGAGGTAGTATATTTTCTAAAGGTCATGATAAAAATTACAGCTAAAAGAAATACAGGTCACATGTCTCGTCCAATTTTCTGTGCTGTGCCAAAGACTTACATGATTAATCCCTTCAAAAGAAATCTAATCCAATCTTATTACACCAAAGACAAGGTGTCCTTCATAAGTATCATGGCTGGAAACAAGTAGGTCTTCCTCAAGTTTCAAGTGGTTTGGTGTCTCATTCAGTTTATAACCAGTCATCACCTTGGAAACTTACTACACTGTCCTTAGTATCCCCAAAATTCAAGCAGTGCTCTGGTTTGAGTTATAAAGCACTTTATATTATCAGACCTGGCCACTTTAGAGATACAGACCCATGATACATGTAGAAGCAGCAAAACCTTTAACCTCATCGACTAATTAATGACCCCAAAGAAAAATAATGAGGTGTGTGGAGATAGGGATTCAGTTACCGGGTCATCTCTCGTTTGGAAACAGAATCAGATTCTACTGAATAGACACTAGATAACTGAGTAAGCAAGTTTCCTATCTATAACACTAAATCTTACTATGATCGGTTAATTAAATCATGATAAATAACATTCTGTGGAAGGTGCAGAGAAGAGTTTGGGTGAAATGTCCACAAGTTCAATGGAACTACATCTCAATGTCTTTGCATTCCTCTGACTCGAAAATGTTTTTTGTAAATTTTCTGGATAGTTCTTTTATAGGAAAGAGAAACACTGAGGTTTTTGCGTCACAGGCTTTCTGAAGTTGTCTAGGTTTTTCTCTTGGATTCTGCATCTTATACCCTCTCAGTCTTCAGTAATGAAGGTCCTAATTCTTTTATTAACATTCTTTTCTGTCTGTAACAACTTCTTCCTATTGGCTCTGGGTCTTCCAGTTACTTTAGCATAAGAAGAAGCATCAGCAATGCCTATGTCATGGTGCAGTTAACAAACAGCTCCAAAAACCTCAGTGACCTGCTCACCCTACATGCCAACCGTGGGTCAGTTGGGGGCTCAGCTCATCACTGTCCCTCTAAGATGTTGGCCGGCAGGGTGGCCACCACTAGAAACATTGCTAGTCATCAAGCCAGAGGGAAAAGAGTACTCTGGGGGAACTGCACTGGCAATTAAAAGCTCAGATATGGGGGACTTCGGGTCGGCGTAGGGGAGAGGGCCCAGCCTCTGTTAGGAGTCCAGCTGAGACGCTGAGGGAGGACTGAGGAGGCCCTCATGCCAGGTAGAGGATCCCCAAATACTGCAGCTCCGCCCCTGCTGTCAGCTGTGGAGCACCCCGGGGCAGATGCCTCAGGCTGAGCCCCTCCCCCAGCTTTTTCTTCAGGAGACTCTGGGGGTCAGAGCCTGGTGTGACCCGGGCAGACTACGGTCCCTAGAAGGGGGATCTAGGCTGCACCACATCCCGATAGGGGGTCTCACAGTCTGCCCTTGTCCCTGTTATGAGCCCTGAGAAGCCCCGGATGTGGGGCCCGGATGTGACATCCACCGACGTCCGCCAGGCGGCTGACTGAGGCGAGGGCCTTTGAGGTCCGGACTTCTGGTGGACCGGGAGGAGTGTTAAGGAGTGAGGGTCTCCGGAGGTGACGGCCTTGTTCAGAGCGACAAGGACTGTCAGCAGAAGGAGGAGTTCCAGGATCTACAAGGCCCCATGTGTGCACCCTGGCCAGTGAGGACTGAAGTTAACCCCAGCCTACAACACTGCTGAGAGCTCTACAGAAATATGCCCTGGCCCTGCTGACAGCCCTGGAAGCCCTGTACAAAGCTATCAGGCTAAGGCCTGTGTGTCTCCATCACCCATCTCCTGCCCACCCTCCTGCGTACTGTACC
>VBSM01003212.1:1043785-1068850 GCA_008086735.1 Cheirogaleus medius
AGCAGAACGGGATTCTCGGCGAAGCTGGGCAGAAGGCTTCGCTCACTCCCTATTTCATTCACTGCATTAGCGGGGGACTTGCGCCCTGGGGTGTGTTCCAGGAGACGGACCCAAGTGACAACCACCACCGTGCCCTCAGAGGAGCTCCGGCTACCAAGTCCGGCCCTCCGTGCCCCGAAAACCTCTCACGCAAACACATTTCCGGGGCCATCTCTGCCCCTCCATAGCACAGCTGAAGTAAAGCCAAGAACCCAGCCAGGGCCTCTCCATTTTAGCCAGGAACGCCTCAAAAAGTACAGCCCGACCAGAGAGAAGGCAGCTGGAAGACGTGGCTTGAAAGACGTCGGTGCCCGCCGTCGAACGCCCACGATGCGGCGTGCGTGAGGTGACGAAGCCGCCCACACGTTCAGGAGAGGGGAACACACTCTTGACCTCCGGACCTACACGACCGCTGACAGGACAGCACAGAGGTCATTACAGCCAGGCCGCAAGGGCCCGAACCCCACCTGGGAGCCGGAACCGTGGCGACCCCGCCCCGAACCTCCTTCGCGCCCTCCCGGCCTCGGCTGACAGGAATGCCCGTGGGCGGGGCCTGGGCATCGCCCCGCCCCCGCGGCCCGCCATTCGCGTCACCTGACCGACCCGAGGCTCACGTGATCCGTCCCCAGCGCCGCCATTTTGGAGCTCCGGGTGAGGAGGGGGAAAGAGTGGGAAAAGAGGGAAAAGAGCCGGGAGGGAGTGGGGCGAGGACGAGGGCGAGGGCACGGCCGGGTCCTGGCCGGCCAAAGGAGGCTCGCGGAAGCAGCAGCCGCCGCCCGACCGCAGGTACCGCGCCCCGGGGCCGCCCCTCAGTCCGCTGTTAGCGTTGCCGCCGGCCATGTGCATCCTCCCCTCAGGCCTCTGCCGGCGCCCGCTTCCTCCTCAGCCTGCCGAAACCTGCCTAGTGCTCGCCACATACCCCAAGTTCCATGTCCCTGTTCTGTCCTCTGTGCAGCCCACGGCAAGGCCTGCGGAGACCTCGGGCTTGCCCTGCAGCCGGGTGGGTGGGAACCTGCCGCTCCCCGCTTACTGTCACCAGCCTGGTCCGCGGACGGGTCCGCCTGAGGCGTTGCTTCCTTCCCTCCTGCAGATGTGAAATCGCTTAGGCCGGCCAGGATGGTTCTTGCCGCATTTCTTGATTACTCTTGTCAACTCCCCACCCCCAGTCGTCCCAGTCCTTTAGCCACTGCGTAGTGTGGAAAAAGCTAGTACGGAAAAGCAGTCTCGGCGTTTTGCACTTACTACCACCCTCTTCCATGGAACGATCTCTCCAGAGATCCCTAAGACCACTGGGAAAAGCTCCCACCTCCTAAGACCTGGGGGCATCCGGAGTGAATGGTTTGTGTGAAAAGCCAGGATGATTAGCAAGGCGGAGGCCACCTTCCCAACCCGAAGGCGGTCTGGGCTGTAATTTGCTATCCGTCTGCATCGCTCTTCTCAGGCGGTTACTGGATTTATCACCTCCTTGAGTTTGTACTTCAGTACTCCGCTCTGGCTCAGTGTAAGGGTTGCATTATTGATTAAAAGAAAGTCTGGTCCTTCATTCCTTTACCTCACCAGCTCCTTCAAAATTAACTTTCGGGGGAGGCCAGAAGATGTGCCTTCTGCCCTGACAGTGAACTATTTTATTTAACCATAATCGATAAGATAAGTTGCATTCTAGGTGAAAGGAGTGAGCATTCTCTTATCTTTTAGATTCACTTTAGGTAGTATAAGAAACAGTAACAAAGAAATAGATAATCTGCATTAAAAGATAGGTAGGAATCTGCGTTAAAAGATATATAGGTCACGCCACTGTGTCGTATCTTTTTATGCTGCTATTTTGCCCACTGTAAAATTTGCAGAATCACTCTTCAGATTGTATTTTTGGTTAAGATTAAAATAGCAATATTGCAGTTTATTGTTCTCTGTTCATTAGAAAGTGATGTCAAAAACCTAGTAGTGTTTTCAGTCAATTACTTAAGTTCTGAGGTAAAACAAAATATGCAATTATTTTGAGAAGTTTCCAGAGCTTTTTTTTTCCTTTTTTTTTTTTTTTCTTTTTCCCTAACTTCTGCAAAATCCTCAAGTATACTTGTTAGGTAAATTATGTGAATTTACATCATGTAATTAGCTTGCATGAACACTCCTCTGAATTTCTTTTTGAAGTGGAATATTGGGAAATTTTTCACTGCCAAAACATCATTATTTTTGTTTCATCAAGAAAGAGAAATGTTTGATACTATATACTTTCATTCTTGGCCACAGCTGGATTTTGAAGATTGATCCAAGGGACTGTATTAATTTCAGGAATTGATTTGAAAGACACTGGCTCTGCCACTTAACAGCCATGTAACTTTGGGTAAGTCACTTAAACTGCGCTGAGTGTTTCCTTATTTATGAAATTGTGTAACGTCCACCTACCCTGTCCCAAAGAGTTAAGGAGATCAAATACACTAACATGTTTGATACAGCCTAGATATTAGGGGCTGTTACTCTTTTCATTATCCATAGTTTATACATTTTTGTTCTCACTAAAAATTGGGAGGAAGAGTGCTATATTTGAGAAGTCATGGTTTTATAATCAGACAGGCCTGGATTTCAGTTCTTAAACCAGTTACTACTTAAATCTGTGAGCCTCAGTCCTCATCTGTCCCCAAAAAAATTAGTATTACCAGGAATTACGTGAGAATTAAACAAAATCTACATAGGCATTATACACTGGACTTGCACCTCAAGGGCAAGGATTTCCTTATACTTTTTTGTAGTCTCCAGCACTGTGCTTGGCACATTATAGGTGCTCAATAAATGATAGTAAATCTGAATATTGGTTTATATTAGTTAGACCTTATGTCATAATTGCAGCTGCCAAAGTAGAATGTTCTCTCAGGCTAGGTGCCAGCTAAGAAACTCTAAACTATGAGATTCATACACTTACGATATTTATACTTAGTTTTTTCTTAGTGGCAATTAATAATTACATTGAGCTAAGGAGATTTTTAAGTCAAATAAATTATAGCTGGCATTAGTAAGATAAATCTATAAATAATGTGTAAGCAGTTTCCAGATAACTTTTTATAGACAGTTTATAATTCAGGGACCTAAAAGTTCATCCATGTCTACCCTCTCGTTTTACATCTGTGGAATCTAAAACCCATAGACACAATGACTTGCCTACAGTCACACAGCTAACTGAGGGCACTTAGGGGAGGGGCCCATAAGCTTATGTCTCCTGCGTCTTTTCGCTGGAGCAAAATAAATGTTTTTTTTGTTGTTGTTGTTTGTATTTATTTATTCATTCATTCATTTAGAGACAGGATCTTGCTCTGTTGCTCATGCTGGAGTGCAGTGGTGTGATCATAGCTCACTGCAGCCTTGAACTTCTGGGCTCAAGGGATCATCCTGCCTCAGCCTCCAGAGTAGCTGGAACTGTAGGCCTGCACCACCATGCCTGGCTAATTTTTTTTCCTAATTTTTTTATAGACAGGATTTCAGCATGTTGCCCAGGCTGGCCTTGAACTCCTAGCCTCAAGCAATCCTCCTGCCTAGGCCTCCTAAAATGCTGGCATTACAGGTGTGAGCCACTGAGCTGGGCCAGTGTTTTTATTTTAGAATTATAATCAGGAAGAATGGGGAATTAATTGGCCATTACTTTTATAGTACAATTTTTTTTTTCTAGTTGGAAAAGAACAAATTCTTATTCTGAAAGAGAAGGTTCTTTTGTATTACATTGTACTGCCTTCACATCTACACAGAAAATTACAGCCTTCTTCCTAGGTCCACATGAATTGTTCAACTTGATCACCATGCTGCTGAACTAAAAAGAACTAATTAGATACACAAATAAACCAAACAGCAAATTATAAGGAAATAAAGACAACCAAGATACTTTGACTTTTAACTTTTCTTGGAAAAGACATTAATTATAAGCTTTTGCATGTAGATACTGTTGTCAGGGAAAGATTTGAGAGACTGGGTAGAAAAGGTTATAGAATTTTTCTGGTTTGGGATACAGCTTTGTTTGTTTATTTAATGTATTTGTTCTAATGTTTTTATATCTAAAGATTCCAAACAAGAAATCTGGTTTGCTAATGCCTCTCGTCTTCTCTTCTAGTGAGCCTTCCTGTTCAGCCACGTCGATCCGTTCACTAACCCCTAGATAGCATGCTTATTCTCACTTCCAGAAATACAGTAATGTTATGGCTGCCTTCCTTGTCAGTCTTATCCTTATGTCAACTTGTATCCACAGTATTCTAAAAAAGCAAATGGCACACTCAAATTAGGATAATTCAAGGAGAGTATGTTTACAGAGATACTAATAATAAAGGTGTTGGACTTACATAGTCAAACCACAGGGATAATACAGTTATCTGGAGCCAGCAGCACCAGGAGGAATAGGTACCAGAGTCAGAAGAAGAGTCTTGTAGAACAGCCTACCTGGAGAAAAGTAGCCTTTTGAGGAACACAGCCAGCCCAAGGTGACCTAGAGGTAGTGAACCAGGACAATGAATATTCTGATCTCACTCTGCTGCCTCCCTCTGATCTGTCATGGCTCTATGTCGGGTGACCTCAGCCAGAAACCAGAGAGCAAGGGAGCCTAATGATGTAATCTCTCCTGAGACAGAGAACGGAGTAGAGAGGGGGGATTCAGTGAGTCCAGAGGGCAGATGGGTGACATCTGACACACTGCCCATTCTTTGGAATCCAGCGTACATCTTACCTCTTCAAGAAGCCTTTACTTACTTACCTTTTCCTAGCTAGAAGGAACTCTTCAGTCTCTTTTAGTATTTTGTCATTGACTATTGCCTTCTGTTGTACGTTGTATACTATTGCATTGTTTAGAAGCTGTTACTTAATTCTTTTTAACTTCTAAATATGTTTGTCTTAGCCGCTTAGCTCAGTTTTAAACTATGAGTACTATGAATTTAAAATTTTTCCATTCTTCTTGATACCTTGCTTTGTGCCTTGCACATAACAATTTTTTTCTAACTTCTTAGTATAAAAATTTTTAAACATTTACTTACATAAGTAGAATAATATAATGGACTCCTAGGTACACATCCCTCAACTTCAGTTACAGAACCTGTCATTCTTACTTTATACCTACCCTCTCCACCTTACCGGTACACTACCACCATGGTAATTTTTTAAAGCTGTGTTTACACTGATCTCTGGGAAGCCAAGGGTAGTGTGCAGATTATCATAATCCATGTTGAAGTCATTATTGAACCACCAGGATTATATTTGTATTTCTTATTTTCATCTCTTTTATTTATTCAAATAAATTTTACTTCACTTGACATGCAATCTCATATATGCATATACCTTCTATATATACATGTATGTATATAAATATATATCTCTCTACATTTGTGGTGTAAGTAAAATTTTTGTGACGATTTGAGGAGTTAGCCTTAAGGTAACTTCCCCTCTGCGTATCCTTTATTACGAGCTGTTTATCTAACCGTTTTTTAACAGATACTTTTGTTTTTATGAGATTTAACTTGTGCATTGATTTTTGCATGTGGACTCAAACTGGTTTTTCAGGTGTTTCTTGATGTATTTTATGTTGTCATATCTGTTTTATAGCTGCCATTACTGTACTTATCCCCAAATGTATGCAGCCTCTAAAATGAGATACTTACATAAATGTTCAGGGAAAATTGGAGCATCTGCTGCAAATTTCCATTAGCTCTTAATGCCTGAGCAGACACAGCTTTAAAAATCTGAATGTTTTGTCAGATTCTTTTGTATTAGTCTTTTCCTTGAGATAAGATGAACTCTTCCTCCTCTTCATTTCACTTTCTCTTTAAGGTGCACACTGAAATGTCCACAGGGAGCAATTTGTACTGCTCTTTGTCACTTCTGTTATATCATTAAGTAGAAGAGAGATAACATGAGTCACCTTTGTAACCTCGTGGGTGTGTGCAAAGTCTGTTGAACAAACATTCAATTGTTAACCTCTAGATTATTGTCTGCCTACGTGGATGTTACATTTCATGGGGAAGAAGACCTTAGATCTACAGTAGAGAGCCACATCTTGTCCAGAAAATTGAATGTTTGGGGATTCCTGTTATTAAACTTGTTTAACTAATTTGCATTTAAGAATTGAACTGAAAGAAATAAACCCTTAAGTTCATCATCCTAAAAAGAAATCAGTAGTCACATGAAGAGCCACAGCTCCCCTTGGCCTAAAAAATGTGAAATTCTAAGGCAGTAAAGTGACTTCTTTAGAAAGTCACAGAAGAATTTTTCTAAAGAAACAAATTGTTCTGCTATTGGTCTCCTCTTCAGTGACTTAAGCTTGAGTGTAGCAATCTAAAAAGACTTGTTCTTTCTACCTGAGAAAGATAAAACAGAACTAGTCTTTTGAGAGGTTGTCCAGGGGAGAGAGTGGCTGAAGGACCACTGGCCTCTGGGAGCTAGAATAGCTGTCACTGTTGTAATGTCTGTGGAACACAGTTCCTGCCATGAGGGCAGTCAGTGGAAAAGACAAAAAAGCCGATCCCATAGGGCAGCATATTAGGGAGGAGGGAAGAAGTAGTACCAAAGAAGCCAGGAGTGAAATGTTTGTAGTTTTGCCTGATATGGACCTAAATCTAGAAAGCTGGTGTGCCAGAGAAGTAGAAAATAGGAGAGGAAAAACTGTAGCTGCCGCCCGAAATTGATGTGGGCGCCCTGGCACTGAAGCTGGCCAGAGCGCTGGGGGAGGGGGGCAGTGTAGGTATAATCCTGGCAGCTGCCCAGTGGCCCTTACATGTTGATTCAGCCATGTGAGGAAGAGAAGCCATGATTCACCACCTAAAATAAGAATTCAGAGCCTGTGACTGAAGTTTAAGAATAGTATGGTCTTTGGTCTATAGCTAGTGCCACTAAAAATTTTGCTGGCATTTATTGAATGTTGTGAGTAAGAGTCCAGAATGCACCTAAAATGTGGAAAAACAAAACTTGTTGCTGGAAAAAAGCCTAAACTTAAAAATGTGATCCAAGTCAACAAATTAATCTCACTTTAAGCCAAAGGAAATGTTTGAAATGAAAGTACTGCCAGGAAATATGAAGAGTATTCAAGACTTAGGCAGAAAGATTTATGAGTATTTTATGTTTAGTGACTTCCTTGGCCATAATGCATTATTAGAACCTACAAATAACCTTTTCTAAGGGCTCTGTTCATATCTGGACCTGAAATACAAGTGGGATATAAACTTTTTCCTTCTCTGATGCCCTTTTCCCTTTTAGGAAAAAAAAAAAAAAAAAGCACATATATGTGGGTATGAGTAATAGTTGACCACTAATGTGACCTCTAGGAAAAAACCACAGCATAGTTTGTGGTTTATCTTCAGGAAGATAAATCAAAGGAAGTACAAGTAGGAACTGGACCATTGCTTTTATTTAGTTTCATTTGCATAGTACTTCTCAAAATTCACTGTGCCCTTTACAATAGGTTAAATGACTATGATTTCACACTTTGGAGAGAAAAAAACAGGAATTTATAATTTTAGTAATAAAACTACAGTTATTTGGTGTAAGAATAGTTTCTCAAGAATTGTATCAATCGGGCCGGGCACAGTGGCTCACATCTGTAATCCTAGCACTCTGGGAGGCCAAGGCGAGAGGATGGCTTGAGCTCAGGAGTTCCAAACCAGCCTGAGCAAGAGTGCATCTCTTAAAAAAGTAAATAAAAATTTTTTAAAAAAGAATTGTATCAATCATTGTTTTTATAGAATGTTGTTTCTCAGTAACTTGAGGTGATTCCCCATGCCATGAGAATGGCTATATTCCTTTAATCGGGGAATAAGAGTCTTTTTCCTTGGCATTGTGCAAAAGGGAGTACTGATTGGGTTCATATGGATGTCAAGGGCAAAGAAAGTGAAGAGAAATTGAGATAAATATGGTTAAAGTCATTTCCAAAGAAATGGGAAGGATGGAAAAACCTTCATCATCAGTCTTTACAGGAGATTGCATTCCAGAGGAAATTCTGAACAATTTGTCTATGTTGGGAATAGTCTTAGAAAACACTAAGATTAGCTTAAAATTGGCATGTAGTTCCTGAGTTACATGCCCGTAATTATGCTGTAACCTGTATTTTTTTATTGTATGTTACCCTTTTTAGATATGGAAGAAAGCAGCAGTGTTGCCATGTTGGTGCCAGATATTGGAGAACAGGAAGCTATATTGACGGCTGAAAGTATCATCAGTCCTTCGCTGGAAATTGATGAACAAAGAAAAGCTAAAACAGATCCATTAATTCATGTTATCCAGAAGTTAAGCAAGATAGTGGAACATGAAAAGTCACAAAAATGTCTTCTAATTGGGAAAAAACGCCCACGTTCAAGTGCCACAACACGCTCTCTTGACCCCCAAGAACTCTGTGAGATTCCAGCTAAAGTAACCCAATCACCTGCCACTGCTATTAGAAGGGCTGAGATGTCACAAACAAATCTTACCCCTGACTCTCCTGCCCAGAATGATGGGAAGGCTATGTCTTACCAGTGCAGCCTTTGTAAGTTTCTGTCATCATCTTTTCCTGTGTTAAAAGATCACATTAAGCAGCATGGTCAGCAGAATGAAGTGATATTGATGTGCTCAGAGTGCCATATCACATCTAAAAGCCAAGAGGAACTTGAAGCTCATGTGGTAAATGACCATGAAAATGATGCCAGTAGTCACACTCAATCCAAAGCCCAGCAGTGTGTAAGCCCTTCCAACTCCTTATGTCAAAGAACAATAGAAAGAAATAATGAACCTGTTCCTGATGTCCCAGTAAATGTGGACAGTCCACAAACTCATACTATCCAAACTTCGTCCGTGGCAGAAATGGGTAGGAGGAAGTGGTATGCATATGAACAGTATGGCATGTATCGGTGCTTGTTTTGTAGTTATACCTGTGGCCAGCAGAGGATGTTGAAAACACATGCTTGGAAACATGCTGGGGAAGTTGATTGCTCCTATCCAATCTTTGAAAATGAAAACGAGCCCCTGGGCTTGCTGGATTCCTCAGTGGCTGCTGCACCTGGCGGGGTTGATGCAGTCGTCATTGCTATTGGAGACAGCGAACTGAGTATCCACAATGGGCCATCGGTACAAGTGCAGATTTGCAGCTCAGAACAGTTACCGTCATCATCTCCTTTAGGACAGAGTGCAGAAAGGGGAGTACACCTAAGTCAGTCGGTCACCCTTGACGCTAGTGAAGAAGAAGCTCTAGAGGCGATTTCGGACGCGGAGGAGAATCTGATTGCTGATAGCCTACTTTCATCAGCTCAGAAGATCATTAGCAGCAGCCCAAATGAAAAGGGGCACGTTAATGTGATAGTGGAGCGATTGCCAGGTGCTGAAGAAACTCTTTCACAGAAACATTTCCTCATGAATGCCGAAATTGAAGAGGGGAAAACCCTGAGCCAGGCAGAAGCCCAGATTGGGTGTGAAGGAACGGATGACGTTTATCACGCCGATAAATGTACCGTTGATATTGGGGGGTTGATCATAGGCTGGAGCAATGCAGAGAAGAAAGACGAGTTGATAACTAAAGGCCTGGCCCCTGATGAGAATGCCCCGCCAGGCCGAAGAAGGACAAATTCAGAGTCTCTTAGACTCCACTCGCTGGCTGCAGAAGCCCTCGTCACGATGCCTATAAGAGCTGCAGAATTAACGAGAGCCAACCTCGGGCACTATGGGGATATAAACCTTTTAGACCCAGATACTGGACAGAGGCAAGTGGATAGTACCTTGGCAGCATATTCAAAAATGATGTCACCGCTTAAAAACTCTGCAGATGGATTAACTAGTTTTAACCAAAGTAACTCTACCTTGGTGGCGCTCCCGCAGGGAAGGCAGGAACTGTCAGTCGGGCAAGTTAAGACAGGCATCAGCATGTCCTTACTCACTGTAATTGAAAAACTGAGAGAAAGGACGGACCAAAACGCTTCAGACGATGACATTTTGAAAGAGCTGCAGGACAACGCCCAGTGCCAACCCAACAGCGATACGGGTTTGTCGGGAAGCAGCGTGGTGGAGTACATCCCTAACGCTGAGCGGCCCTACCGCTGCCGCCTGTGTCACTACGCGAGTGGTAACAAAGGCTACATCAAGCAGCATCTGCGAGTCCACCGACAGAGACAGCCTTACCAGTGTCCCATCTGTGAGCACATAGCTGACAACAGCAAAGATCTGGAGAGCCACATGATCAACCACTGCAAAACCAGAATATACCAGTGCAAGCACTGTGAAGAGTCTTTTCACTACAAGGTAAGCCTTGGTTGATGAGATCTTTCAGAGGACCTTAGAATTGTAGAGTGAGGCGGGAACTTTGTAGATCTAGTCCAGCCACCTCCTTTCATAGATAAGAAACTGAGTCCCAGATAAGTTTGACACTTTGCCCCCGGGGGATCCCAGCTAATCAGTGTTAAGTTGGGACTGAAATCTAGGCCTTCAGCATTTCTGCTACTGAAACCTTTCCCCTGCCTGCTGCCTCCTTAAACAACCTCTGTGTTTATTAGTGTTTTAGTGTGTATATGTATTTTTTAAGTGTTGATTTTCAGTTACAAGGGAATGTACAGTGGATTAACATGATACACACATTTGACTTACACAAATGTAACCATGTATCATCAAGGTAAAAAATACGTGGTTTTTTTTTTTTTCATCTTACATGGCTCCAAAATGCAAGTCATTCACTTCAGCTGCTGCATAGCCAACAGTAATTTGTATCATTGCAGAAGGAAAAATGGGCTATATTGGACTTATTGAAAGGGAATATAGTGAAAATAGAGCCACATATGCTGTTTTTTATAGCCAGTTTAAAGGACTTCAAAGGGTAATTTTGACTGTGGTTTTCATCTCATGTGCTGACCTTAAAACCAATAGCCTGTATGAAATCATTCTTTTGTAAAGGAAACTTGCATTCATTGAATCATTGGTTTAGAATTTTACTTCTTCAGTGGGCCAGGTGACTCTTTGAAAATGTTTTAAAAATGTATTCTAAAGGGCTAACTGGGAATGTAGACTTTTTCTCTTAGACTACCCAGAGTTGGGGTCTAGCTGGTGGTAAAAAGGTAACCAGGAGTAAAAAGCCTTTGAGTCTGAGATCCAGTGCTGCCTGTATTACCCTCATGAAATTCCAAGTAGCACGTCCAATAGGCTGAAATGCAAGTTCTAGAAGTTTCCAGGAGTTTCTTTTGCTGTTGTACTCTTGATTCATGGGGATGAAAGTAGAGGAGGAGGAGATCACTGGAGGAACAGTTCCAATTAGGTCTCTCTAACACATTTAGTCGACATTTAAAGGCAAATATTAGGAGTCCAATGATTACTGATGCAGATTTATTTTTGTGAAAGTGCTGCATTGTTCTGAACCCTCTGCTCTTTTCTCCTCTGGGCCTGCTAGCGGTTCAGTAAGCATGCACGTGCCATGCACAAACACCACCTAAGACAGCGGTGACTTCTTTTTGGAGAATACGAAAGAGGAACTGCCTTTTTGATGAGATTATGATTTATTTAATGTATTTGTTTCTATAAATTGTTAAATATATCAATCTTTTAGCAGTTAAATATTGGGAATATATTCCGGATACTAGGTCATAATAGCAATAAACCCTTTCTGCGGCCTCCTAGTAATTGGACATGTTTATTTACTGAAAATCATATATTCTCTCCATTTTTTAGAGTCAACTGAGGAATCATGAGAGGGAGCAACACAGTCTTCCAGACACCGTGTCAGTAGCAACTTCTAACGAGTCAGGAATCGCCAGTGACACAACCGATGGAAAGTGTGTGCAGGAAGGTATCTGTGTGTTAATATTTTTTTTATACAGGCTGCAGTGACTAGCATATGAAGTAAAAATGCCTTTACTTGTCATATGGGTTATTTCAGGACTAAAGTATACGAATTCTCCCCTATTTTTACATTATGGATGTGAGTGAGTCTTATCTCTGTTTCTGAGGGAATGCCGAGTGCTAAATGAAGTAAATTATCACTAGGTCCTAGGTAAGAAAAACTAGATTAGTAAGGACTCAGCTTCAACTGTGTAGGTAGATAGTGCAGTTGAAATTTATGCTGTCCTGTAAGAGCCAAGCTACAGCACAGACCCTTGGAAGGTGCCGTAGCAGCAAGCCAGAGAAGCTGCAACAGAGAAAGAAAACCTCCTCTCCGTCTCTCTCGGTACCAATTGACCTACTGAGAATATAGCTTTTGCAGATGGTAGGCCCCCACCTCAAACTTTAACTGAGCCTTCCTGCTGTGATCTTATTCTTATCCAAGTATGACTGCCAGATTTCATCTGCATTATTTTAAAAAACACACACACAAGATCTTTTTATGTACTAGTTAGGTACCAGTCGGCCGAGTTTCTGGTAATAGGAATATTAGAATCAAAAGATTTAATTAGAGTTCCATGAAAAGGCGGATGCCACATCCGGAGAATTAGGGATAAAGTGTACTAAGCTGTGCTTCCTTGCTTCGGCTCACTTAAATTGATATACTTTAAATGTCTCAAGTGTAGCACATAGTGTTTATGGGAAATAAAACATATTGGGGTGACTTTCCTTTTTAGATTTTGCAAGAATTAAAGTTAGAAACGACTACAGAGTGAAATGTTTTACCATAATGTTTCATTAAATTATACCCCAGAAAGCATAACTGATTCTAGAATGTTTCTGAAAGAACTGATTTTGACACCACTGTAGCACCAAAATTCCCTTGTCAAACAGATGTCATCCCTGTAAAACTATCCAAAACAAAAGGAGTTTATGACATAGCATCTGTTTCTGCGATAAATGGCTGAGCTAAAACAGTTTTGTTTCCTCTTTACAAAATAGCCCTAAATGCCTCCTTTTATTTTAATTCATTATGTTTCCATATCCCCTTTAAAGGAGACATTAAAACATTTGATATGATTGGACCATAAATCCCTAATGAAGGAATAAACTACGTGCTGCTCAGTAGCACCACCTGCAGTTAATACCAGCGCTGGAATATGGCTTTCCTAGCCCCAGCTTAACAAAAATTTTTGACTTCAAAAATAAAAAATAAAACTGTCTAAGTTAACAGATTAAAATTCACAATTTTAATAAAAGGATTAAGATATCAACTCAAAATTAAACCATTTCCAGCTCTACAGCATTAGTGTGTATTCACCGTATTCAACTTTGCAGCATCTTTTCTTTGTGGATCATACTTTTTTCTTAGGGATAAATATATGGATTTTAAACTGCTTGTGGTGCCTTTTCTCACCCCACGTAGTTCCATTTGCTTTTTTCTGTCACAGTACTAACAGTTCAGATGACTGTCTTCCTTCCTACTTACACGTCGTTGGGTACTGTATTAATTCATTATTAGGTATTTTGGAATCTGGTTGTCAGGCTAAAGAACAAATTTTTAGCTTACAAAGAAGGTAATAATAATTTATGTTTTGGTAAAACTTCTTTAACCATTTAGTAAACTTACTAAACTAGAAGGGAGATGTGCACCTCTGTGGTCCCTGTTTCTGCCATCATGATAGCACAGATGCCTTAGGGTATGTATGTTTTCAACTTAGAGATTGGGTATAATCGTGCGTCAGACATTCATTCGGCCAGCTGGCACGGCATGCCTGTGTTGAGCTGGATGCTGAGCTGTGTACTAGGAGTACAATGAAGGGCGTCACTGCCCTTGAGGAACCCAGCCCGTGAAGAAAACAACTGGACTGATGGGTACAAAACCAAACACCACAGGTGCTCGCATAGAACCGTGGGCAAAGCACTTTCGTATGGTCTGTCTTCATGAAATTCAATTAAATTGTTTTTTATTGGAATCCTGTAATTTACCACGCCCTGGGGATTCAGTGTAAACAAAACAAGCACATCCTTGCCCTCAGGGAATCTACAGCTTAGTGACAGGGCAGAGACTTTACCTGGACATGCCAGTAATGTGCAGACTTTGGTGAAGGAAAAATACTGGACGTATTAAACCACGGCGTGAGGTTCTAGTATTTCCATCTTGTAGATGAGAAAACTGAGACCCCCAAGAGATAAAATAATTTACCCGTGATCAAACTGGTAGTAAGTGGCAGAGCAAGGACTAAGCCCAAGTTTTTGAACTTTAAATCCAATATTCTTCCCATTGGAAACAGTTGTGTGAAGTAGCACAGGCTCTCATTCCGTGCTATATTAAGTTTTTCCATCTGTCAGTTTTATTAGTTGTCATTGATCTGTAATATTTCTCACACAAAACCATTATCCAATATTTCACACTTCATTTTTTCAGGATTTTTTTAAAACTGTTTTTGGAACAGTGCCATTTATAATCAAGTCCAAGTTTTTAACCTACCAATTAAGAGCAAAACTTAGATTATAATTATGATTAGTGTGTATATTAATGTTGTAGATTTATACCAGGAAATTAGGACATTTTGTTCTGCCTGGCAGTAGTTATTAGCAAAAGAAAGTTTCAATTTTAGAAAGCTTAAATTTAACTTAAGGATTTTCTTTGTTGAAATTTCAGTGTGGGTTTTCTTTTGTACCGTTAATTTTTCTTTTGTGCAGTATGTACTAGTATTCCACCTAAGCTTTCTTCCTGCCAAGGGACACGCAGCTCTTCCTGCTGTGCTTACTCTTGAGCCTCCATGCTTGCTTTGTTTCTGAATATGAAGCAGTCAGGATGTGAGCAGCCTGTGGACTCTATGCTGACAGAGAGCAAATAAAGCATTGAATATCTTCAGGAAACACTTTCATACGATCAGATCATTCAGCTTGTATCGTCACAAGCCTAGCCCGACTTTAATTACCCAGCCCTCTTATTGCAGAGTGAGTTTAGTAGCATGGCCTGTTTCCACTGGATCTGTGTTTCCTGCATTTCAGAGAGCTACATATTCATGTTAGTCATAACCTTTGTCTCTGTATCCTGTCAAGTTTACTAGATAGAATTATACTATATTATATAGCACTTAATAATTTGCAGGTGCTTTTTCTTCCATGTTGCAGTTGGCTGACATTTAGTTGTAAAGAAAGAAAACTCACAGGGTGAAAAAGCTTTAGGGTTTTTATATTGAGTTTGTCATATGTGCTTCATAGCCACACTTTATAATATTGGATTATAGTATTAAATTACAGCTTGTTGTAGAATCACTGTTTCCTTAAGACAATATATCCAGTATTGATTACAGTAGCATCTATTTGTTGATGCTGATCAACAGCACGTCTCTGGTTAATGTAGCTGCTACACCCTCAGCAGAAAGCAAGTTCATTATAATTTAGAATTTTGTACAAGGTTATGCAGAAACTAACCCAAACTATCTAGGTTTATGGGTTAGAGATGATGTTCAGTTTATATCAACTGACGTAGGAGAACCTGTAAAACCACTTCAAACTTGTTAAATTTAAACAGTGAGAAAGCCTTGACTGAAATGTTACTACTACTGTGTGGTGTAAATTTTCGTTTATAATGGAATGTAAATGCTGTCATTTAAATCTTATGAAAACATGCTGCTAAAACTCTGAAATACTTTGTCTAGGGAATAAGTCTTCAGTCCAGAAACAGTA
Source organism: Cheirogaleus medius (assembly GCA_008086735.1). Lineage (NCBI taxonomy): Eukaryota > Metazoa > Chordata > Mammalia > Primates > Cheirogaleidae > Cheirogaleus > Cheirogaleus medius. Next base: position 1,059,311 of record VBSM01003212.1, read on the forward strand.
TAGATGTGATGTGTGTGACTATACAAGTACAACATATGTGGGTGTGAGAAACCACAGACGAATCCATAATTCTGATAAGCCATACAGGTAAGTGTGACAATCCTAGAATTTTAGTACTTGCATTAAAATATTTTATAGTAATGAAATAAAACAGAAATAACCGAAAATTCATAGCACTTACTGAAACACAGGTTAAGAACCAAGAAACTTTTACTGGTTTTATAAGTCTTGTTTACCTTGTTAAGGAACATGAACTTTAAGTTTGAGTCTTGGGGACAAAATAGAGCTTTTGTACAGTTAAAATACAGAAAGATGCTTTATCTGTCAGATCTATGTTTTCATTTCATTCGGATATAAATTATCATGGCAATTTTCAGTGCTTTAGAGTACAATTTCAGTAATTTGGCTGTTAGGTACTCAGTATTCCAGCAAAAGATTCTTAAAGCTTGAAGGCAATAAAATTTTCTATGAAAGATTCTAGTTTTGAAAATTAAGCTTTCATGTGTAAGATAAGGTCATTTAGTTTGATTTTTCACAAAAGCAAATTCAAATATGTATTTTCAGAAAACAGGTATTCTCAGTGAATTAAGGTAGGCTGATAAACAGAAATCATTATTTCTTAAATAAACTTTGCCTCTTGAGAGTAAACTGTTGTTTTTGTACAGTGAAGGTACAAAGAGTCTGTCCCGCTGTCACGGACCAGTTTGTTCTCCCTGCAGCCATGGTGGAACATCAGGGTCCCGCGCAGTGCTAACCCAGTCCCCATGACTGACAGTGGTAGGCCCACGGGCATGAATTCTTTTAACCCCCCTGGCAAAACTTGTTACACGTTTTATTTCTCTCTCCAGGTTTTGTACGTATGACACGAGTGTGTGAAAGTTATTCTATCAATCTAAATGAAAACCTGACAGGCTGTGCCAAAAAGGTCATTATTTGATTCTGTAGTGTGGCACTCTGTATGGCACTCTATATATGGTTTTAAATATTTAATATGTGCTTAATTTGCTACCCAGCAGACTTATTTATAATTACTTTTCAGACAGCGCCTGTTTGCAAAGTCTTACAGCTCTATGGAAGGTATTTGACCTTACCTGGGTGTCTATTTCTATTTCAAATGTTTTCAAAACTGGAATCCCTAAGAAAGATGTTTGCCCCAGAGTACAATGAAGACCATTGTTAACAGTAACTCAGTGCCATAAAATTCTAGGTAAGGAATGATAGGTGAGACTGAACACATATCCATTCATAGTTTACCCTGGGAAATGTTTAGAGGAACGTGATGGAAACGGCACATTAATTTTCCAGATAGGAGGAGAAAGCTTTGTGTCAAATTCATGTGATTTTGGCAAGAATAAAATAACATTTTCTGAGTGTAGAATTATTCGTTTCTTTCATTTATTGAGAAATGATTACTGAACAAATACTGTGTTCCATGGGCTGTGCTAGGTCGTTGAACTACAATCATAACAAAAAAGGCCTCATCTTTGCCATCGTGGAGTTTGTAGACAATAAACAAGTGAACTCTGAAGTACATAATAGTGATACGTTTATGAGAGGTCAATGATTAATTCTGGTTCTACAGAGGAGAGTTTCACATCTACCTGAATAGATTAGTGTTACAGCTTAAAGATTCATTTTGATAGCTTTCAGTGTCTTAGGGATGTTTTCTTAGGTGCTTAAAATACTCACAGACTCACAGGATTGGTTGCAGTTGTCCTAGGATCTTCCTAGGCAACATCCTATGAGAATCCTCTTCGTGTAACATCTGAGTCTCAGTTTGTTAGTTTTCCAAATTTATCCACACCCCTCTTTGTCAGTGGTTTTGGCCTGAGTGTTTATGTCTTAGAAAAAATGTCATACCTTCCTCCAAGTAATTATTACCTGTTTTTTCTCATAAGTCGTATTTTCTAATCTTGTGACTTCCCTTTTCACCCTCTTTAACTAGATATTTATTTTCATGGGGTTTGCACTCTGCAGAGTATTACGGATTAATATGTTCTATTCCAATATGTTTCTAGGACTTTCTCTTCCTTGTCACATACTGTTTGCCTTAAGCTGAGCTAGTAAGCATAGCCTTCGTAATGTCTGATTTAATCTAAGGATTGCAGTAGTTTTTCTGGTATATTTCACATCTGCTTCATTCAGTTTTGTAGCCTGGTGCGCTTATGGTCAGAGTTAGGGCTTGTTTTCTAAGTCCTTACCCTATGCATTTCACATTTTCCCTAAATTTTAAGAAACATGCTCACAAGTAGCAGTGGTGAATTTCTTACAGAGCAAGCGTGCGTTTTTGCACAACTTCTAGACTTTGCACAAGGGCACAAAAGGTTTATCATGTATTTTAATGTGCCTGTTGTGTAATATAATAGATTTTATACGGTGGCAATACCTGTTCCGTTGCTTTTTATGCTGCCATTCCGGTCCTTCACTGGCCCCATCTATGCATCTGGGCAGTACAGCTTCATATAGGCCTGGTTGGGGGCAGATAATCCTGGGCTTGAATCCAAGCTCTCACACTGGTGGGATTTGTGACCTTGAACAAACTGTTTCACCTCTCTATGCTGGGTTTTGTCACTTATAGAATAAGGGTGTTGAAGGTTGTGAGGGTTAAATGCAATACCCTGTAAGGTACTAGCACATAATAAACAGCCAGTAAAGGGTCTCTGTCTAATAGTTACTGGGCCCAGCTTTTATTCTCATCCCTTCCCAATGATTCATTGTCTAACAAAAAAAAAAGGAGAGAGAGGGAAGAAAAGGCTGTTGACTTCTCATCATTTGGGAAACGAAGAATAATTCTGTTCCTGGGTAGGCAGGCACAGCCTGCTGTACAAGAGAGATGCTGTGCCCCACACTGTCGCTGCTGAGGTCCCTGTGCCCTTTAGAGATTCCTGACCCGCAGAATCCCTGAGCAGTGTCCTAATGGAATCAGACATGGAAACTAACCAGGTGCAGGCCCAGGCCAAGGAAATGGGGGTGTTTGACCAGCATCCTTATCTCCTTGGGGTTCTGAGACTGAAGGTAACTGACATGAGCAATGGGAGAAACCTGCAAAAAAGCCTCAGTCCCAAGCTTTTCAGCCAGGTTGTTAGAAGTCTCGTGTTTCCATGTCGGCTTTCTTTTGGTTGCAAAAGTAGCCTCCTTGCATCAGGAAATAATTTTCCATACTGATACGGGTGGGGTTTTTATTGGTTGACTTAGAAATTGTGTTCATTTTGGCATTCCAACGTTTTGGGCCAGTGGTGGCCTTATTTATGGCTATTTGAGGAGACCAGCAGTTGAGTTGTTAGGGTGTTCACCTATGTCCTCGTGTCACAGGTGTGACTTTGCCTCGATAGACTTGAATAATTGAAGTACCAAATGGCTCCATCATCAGGAGCACCAGGCAGTTCCACTAAAGGAGCAGAACAAAATTGTGGCAGATGATGTTATGATAAATGTGCCCGTGCTGCTGCTATTCTTTTGTCAGTGCAGTTTTGTTTTGGTTTAGATTTTGTTTTTTGCCCAGTGGATGGGATGGGGTAGGAAGAAGCGATTTATCCTAAATGGAAATGTGGAAGGTACTGGTCTGTTGGTGAGGTGGTTAGAAATGATTTGTTAGACATAGCCTCTGTTTTAAAATGTTATTTTCTTTTTTTAATACATTTTATTGTATATATTTGAGGTTTATAACATAACGTTATAGGATACATTTAGATGGTAAAATGGTTACTATAGTGAAGCAAATTCACCTGTCATCTGCCATAGTTTACTTATTTTTGTGACAAGAACAGCTAAATCTACTTATTAAACAAAAATCCCTAATACTGTAAAATTTTAACTATAGTCCTCATGTTGTACATTAGATCTGCAGTCCCCAACCCCCGGGCCACGGCCCTGGTACTGGTCTGTGACCTGTTAAGAAAACAGAAAATAGGGTTGTGCATCACCGCCTGAGCTCTGCCTCTGCCTGGGGCACCTGCCCCCTCCCATCTCCCCACCTCCCCACCTGCTGTTTGTGGAAATACTGTCTTCCATAAAACCGGTCCCTGGTGCCAAAAAGGTTGGGGACTGCTGCTTTAGATCTCTAGGCAGGTTCATCCTACATATCTGCTGTGTTGTATCCTTTGGCCTACCTCTCCCCATTTCTTCCCCCTCTCTCCAACCCCGATAACCACTATTTTATTCTCTATCTCTGTGTATTTGACTTTTCCTTTGTTAGATTCCACATATAAGTGAGATCATGCAGTATTTGTCTTTCAGTGTCTTGCTTATTTCACTTAGCATAACGTCCACCAGGTCCATCCATGTGATAATAAATGGCAGGATCTCCTTTTTTAAGGCTGAATAATATTCCGTTGTATTTTTATGCCACAACTTCTTTATCTGTGTGCATCAGTGGACACTGAGGTTGTTTCTGTATTTCAGGTGTTGTGCTTAATGCTGCAATAAACATGGGAGTGCAGATATCTATACAAGGTGGTGATTTCTTCTCCTTTGGTTATATACCCAGAAGAGGGATTGCTGGGTCATGTGGTAGTTCTAATTTTAATTTCTTTATGAACCTCCACGGTGTCTTTCATGACTGTACCAATCTACATTCCCACCCACAGTGTGCTAGGATTTCCTTTTCCCCCACACCCTTGCCAACACCTGTTATCTGGTTGGGGGTTTTTTTGGTCTTTTTTTTTTTTTTCCCTCCAGAAGGAACTGTTATCTTTTTGGTAATAGCCATCTTAATGGGTGTGAGGTGATAATTTCATAGTGGTTTAATTTGTACTTCCCTGATGATTAGTGATGTTGACCACCTTTTCATATACACCTTGGCCACTTTTATGTCGTCTTTGGAGAAATACCTGTTCAGATCTTTTGTTCATTTTTTAATCAGGTTATTTGTTTTTCTGCTATTGAGTTGTAAGAGTTCTTTATAAATTTTGGATATTAACTTTTTTGTTGATTGCTTTCTCTGCAGTACAGAAGCCTTTTAGTTTAATGTAGTCCCGTTTATTTATTTTTGCTTTTGTAGCCTGAGCTGTTGGTGTCATATTCAGAAAATCACTGCCAACACCAATATCAAGGAGATTTTCCCCTAAATTCTCTTCTAGGAGTTTTATGGTTTCTGGTTTTTACATTTAGGAACTTTATCCATTTGGAGTTGATTTCTGTGTGTGGTATAAGATACAGGTCCAGTTCCATTCTTCTGCATGTGGACATCCAGTGTTCCCAGCACCATTGTTGAAGAGACTGTTCTTTCCTCGTTGTGTCCTCTTGCTGCCCTTGTCAAAAATTAGTCAACCACATGTGCCTAGATTTATTTGTGCGTCCTCTGTTCTGTTGCCTTGGTCTGTGTTTCTGTTTTTATGCCAGTGCCATACTATCAAAACATGTTTTTCTATCATTTCTTCTTTCTCTGAGTACTACATGTACAGATCAAAAGCCTTAAAAATGGCTATGTCCCACAGCCCAGGAATGTTCTTAACTCTGGAAAAGGAAGAAGAGAAAATCAAGGTGGGGCACACAGTCTCAAAGGAATGTTGGTAATGTTCTGTATCCTAACTATGAGTGCTCATTTTTTCTTTATTATTCTTGAAGGTTCTTGGGGGGGAAATGAACTTTATCCTAAAGGGCAATCAGTAATGCATTTATATTGATGTACAAGGTATTTGTTACATTAATAGCATTGTTTATAATGTCAAAAAGATCAAAAACATTATCATTTTATACTACTTAGCCGAGTGGTTATATTATACTTTTCATAGGATGGAACATTATACCCTGTTGAAAACACATAATTCTTAACTTTAGAAAATACTCATGGAACATTGTCAAAAGTAGGATTAAAAATCTATAGAATGATTCTACTTTTGCCTCAGATCTACATATGTACATTAAAAAAGACCAGGAAGTTATGCAAGTAGTTTTTTAGTTTTTGTCTTTGTACTTGCCTGTATATTCCATTTTTGTACAGGAATATAGATTATATAATCACAAAAAGTTTTAAATAAAGACAGCATTTGCTGACCAGTTGAGTGGAACAAAAATTGGCTCAGCAATTTAAACTAACCATCTATAAGCAGGGGGCTCTCATTTCAGACAACATAGCAGACTGGATAACCTGAACAACCCTGCAAATGATAACTAATGTGCTGGATGAATATTTTAAATGTTTTACATCTGCAGTTCCTGTCAGGGAAATCGAGAAACCACAGAGGTAAAAATCAAAGTAAAAGCAGGTCCCTGTAAGGTAAATGAGCTATACCTGTTAACATGGATGGATCTCTTTTTTTTTTCTTTTTAATTATATGATCCCCAAGTCTGTGACATGGATCTCAAAAACATTGAACTAAAGATACAGAAGCAAGTCACAAAAGAACACATAACGTATGATTCTATTTATATACTCAAAAACATGCAAACAAACCACTGTTTAGTGATACATAGAAGTAAAGCTAAGGAAAAGCAAGCAAATCATAACACAAAATTCAGATAGGTGTGCTTTTGGGGGAGGAAAGGGTATGAAATCTTGGAGGAACACACAAAGAGCTCTTAAGGTAGTGGTAATGTTCTTCTTTAGCAGATGTAGTTTACACAGTGTTTATTATTTTTTTAATTGCTTATCTATGGGAGAAGTAATAGGAAATGGAAATAAGTATGTAGATTTTGTAGGTAGTTCAATTTCTTGTTGTTTTGAATGGTGAGTAGAAAAAATAAAAATAGTTTTTTCCCTACTCTCACCCCCATGATAATCAACACAGAAGACTTCTGTGACCAACCAAGCAATTGGTTCTGCAGCTGACACCAACTGGGTGTCCTCCAGAACGCTACTTATACTAGTTTATTGTAAAGGATATTACAAAGGATGCAGATGAAGAGAGAATGTATAGGATGAGGTGGGGGAGCTTTCATGCCCTCTCTGGGCACACCACCCTCCAGGAACCTGCGTATGTTCAACTGTCTGGAAGCTCTCCAAACTCTGTCCTTTTGAGCTTTGTGGAGGCTTCATTACTATGTGGGCATGACTGATTAAACCACTGGCCATTGGTGATCAACTTAACCTTCATTCCTCTCCCCTCCTTGCAAGTTGGAGGGTGGGGCTGGAAGTTCTGTCTAATCCTGCCTTGGTGCTTCCTGTGACCATCCCTCATCCTGAAGCTACCTAAGAGGCTGCCTGACATCAGTCAACTCATTAGCATACAAAAAGACATTAATTTGGAAATTTTAAGGACTTTAGGAATTGTATACCTGAAAACAAGGTCCAAGACCAAATAGGTATTTCACAGTCTCACAAACGGGTAATGCATGCACATGTGAACATTAAAATCAGCTTTTCTAGTTTCCTGTTAATTTTGTTGTTATTTTATGGGATCATGTTAAGCTTCTAGATTATTTACAAAGAATTGACAACTTTATACAAGTACGGGCTTTTCCATTTCTTCTATACCTCAGTATTATTTTTAAAGTTTTCTTCATGCATATTATTCTGTACATTTCTTGTTTTGCATGTGTTATATATGTACACATATATATGTGTATATATGTATACAAGTAGTCCTCAGTTTGTACAATAGCATGGGGCAATAAAAATGACCAGTCACCATGCAAGTTGGAACCATGCAAAGTGATCTTAATAATTAATGGGGAAAATTACAGCTGTTACGTGAACTTTAAATTTTTATCTTAAAACATTAAAACTTCCCTTATTGTCAGTTATAAATATATAAGGAAATGAAAACTAGGAAAAGTAATATTTATTTAGAACACTATGTTTCTGAGTCAGTTTTCTGTTGCTATAAAAGAATACCCTAAGATTGGGTAATTTATAAAGAAAGGAGTTTTTTTAGCTCACAGTTCTGCAGGATAAGTTCAAGACCACGGCCCTGGCTTTTGATGAGGGCTTTTATGCTTTGTCACAACAAGGCAGAGAAGGTGAGAAAGGAAGAGGACACGTGAGGAAGAGAAAAACTGAGGGGGTGTGCTGGCTTTATAACAACCCACTCTCTCGGGAACTGATCCACGCCCGTGAGAACCGGTCCAGTCTCAGAAGAGCAAGAACCCGTTACTGCTAGAGCAGCACCAAGCCAAATACTTCCCACTGGGCCCACCTCCCAATACAGGGGATCAGATTTCAGCCTGAGCTTTGATGGCGATAAACCATATCCACACCATAGCGCTGTGTCTTAGTCTGTTCAGGCTGCCACAACAAAATACCTTAGACTAGTTAATTTACAAACAACGTAGATTTATTGTTCACAGTTCTGGAGACTAGGAAGTCCAAGATCAAGGTACCAGCTGACCTGGTGTCTGGTGAGGGTTTCCTCTTTGTGTCACAGATGGTGTCCTCTTGCAGGATCCTCACACAGCGGCAGAGGCGCTCCCTCAGTCCTCTTTTATGAGGACACAGTTTCATTCACAGGGGTTCCACCCTCAAGACCTAGTCACCTTCCAAAGGTCCCACCTCTCAATACCATCATCTTGGGAGTTAGGTTTCAACATACGAATTTCAGGGGGGCGCCAACATACATTCAGATCATAGCACACTATAATTAATTCTCAAAGTTCCTATGTTTTTAGAGGGTTTTTTGTTTTTGTTTTTTTATCTCTTTGTAAGAAACTTGTCAAGAGTATTTTGAACAGTGCCTGCCTCCTTCTCCTTGTGTCCCGTATGGTGTGGAGTGAGCATCTGTTCTATGCCTTGGCAGACTGTCCATTCTAAGCATGGGTCAGCATTCAATATTTTATCCTTTGCCCTTTTGGTATCATGAAATATTTCCGAAAGTTCCTTTAATGTGGAATTCTTTGCCAGCATGACTCCCTTTGGGAACTGTATGCCTCATCTGTGTCATTACATTCACTTTCACCAAGATCCCCTGGCTTCACATACAGAGTTTCTTCAGTGGCAGCAGTGGCCGCATTCCTGTGGTCTGCTGTTTGTTCTGTAACTTATTGACAGTTGTGTCTAAATGTGCTTCCAGCAGTATCACTTTTTGGTTTTTTGCCACACTTCTATTTTTTTGGCCAGTTCTCCCCTTTTGATTATCCACTTTTATAAAATGTCATGTGGGTCTATCCCTGGGAGACAAGGAGATAACACAACTACCCGCTTTGCTGTCTGTGAGTGAACTGAATGGAAGCACAATGACCCATCACAAACAGGCTTTGAAAGGAGTGACATCACTGGTCACCGGTCATGGTGCCTCTCTGTTTACACAGTGGACCGAAGACCTGCCAGTGAAGTGTGTGTGCTCTGTGATTACTCACGGTCAGTCGGCACACCTATGCCAGTGAGTAACTGAAATTTGAACCATGCCGTTGGGTGACTGGTGACATTTAACTAAGCCATGGTAACAAATCCATGCATATCAGAACCATGCAAAGTGAGGGCTCTCCACACACAAACACACATAGGCTTATTCCTGTGTATTATTTTTTTCTATTGCTATTATAAATTGTTTTTTCCTTCTTCCTAGCATTTTAATATTGTTGTTTTTATATAGTAAAGTTGTTGATCTGTGTGGATACAGGGGTCCTCAAACTTTTTAAACAGGGGGCCAGTTCACTGTCCCTCAG
>VBSM01003212.1:1068950-1095152 GCA_008086735.1 Cheirogaleus medius
AAAAAAAAAAAAAAAAGAATTTTTAAATATCTGACCTTGAATCTAATGAAATCTCTAGATCTGTGACTCTCAACCAGAGGTGTTCCCCCCGGCCCCGGGACATTTGGCAGTGTCTGGAGACGTTATCGTTTGTCATAACTGGGAGCGAGGCTGCTACTAGCACTTAGTGGGTAGAGGCCAAGGGTGCTGCTAGGCAACCTAAAGTGCCCAAAACAGCCCCTGCAATAAAGAATTATCCAGTCCAAAATGTCGAGTGCTGAGGTTGAGACACCCTTTTCTAGATCTCACTACCAGTTACAAGAAATGTGAGGGAGATAGGAACATAATGAACTACATCATCAGAAAGTCATCAGTGCAGTCCCTACTACGAGAAAGTCTAAAAGGCAGGTGACCTGGTATCTTCAACATATAAATGTACAATTAAAAGAGACTTAAGTATATACCAGCCAAATATAATACATAGATCTTGCTTGGATCCTAAGTTGAAAAAGACATTTCCAAAAAAAAAATCAGGGAAATTTAAGTTGGGAGAATACATGAAACAAGATCGGCAAAATTCCTATAATTATTGACACAGGATGATACAGATTCATTATACTCTTATTTACAAATTTGTCTTTGTTTAATGATTTTCATAAGTTTTTTTTAATGGATATTGAATTTTTTAGATTATCTCAGCAACAATGAAAATATGACTTTTCTGATCCTTTCACTGGTGAATCATATAATAATAAATTTCCTAATACTGAACTGTCTGTATTCCTAAAATAAGCATTCCCTAAAACAGGCATCCTCAAACTACAGCCCGTGGGCCACATGAGACCCGCCGAGGACATTTATCCAGCCCGCCGGGTGTTTTGGCCGCAGCTGCCTGTCCTGCTTTCATCCCGGGCCCACAGTGCGCGTGTGTGGAATGTGCGCCGCACTCTCCAATGGCCTGAGGGACAGTGAACTGGCCCCCTGTTTAAAAAGTTTGAGGACCCCTGCAGCCCTAAAAGAATGGGCCTACTCTGGTGTGCAAAATAGTTTGTGGACTATGTTCTCAATGATTTTATCAAAAGCCTCAGGTGCCTAAAATTCTTATACAAAGATGATTGTCAACTTTTAGAATTGCATTAATTAATTCCTTTTTGCTTTCTTAAGAAATAGAGTGATATAAAGTATTAATTTTGTAAGTTTTTCTTTGTGTGTGTGGTTAAATCATTTAAAGATTTTTTAATATTACTATATTATAAATCTTCCCAAATATCTTAATAGCTAAAATGACATATTTGTCTTGATTCTTACAAATTCCTTGTAATATAAAATACCTCCTTTCATTGGCTGATTCTAGGACATCCGCTCTAGGGCCTCTCTAGAACGAGTATGCCGCTTAGAGTAGTGACATCTTGGATTCAGTGAAATAGGATATGTCTGATAAGGCTTCAGAAGAAGACATTTAATGACTGTCATAGAATCATTATAATATTTTAAATGTTACTATGGGACCGTTCTGATTTTGCTCTTGCCTGCCTGTCCTTCAGATGCTCTCTGTGTGGGTATGTGTGCAGCCATCCTCCGTCTTTGAAGTCTCATATGTGGAAGCATGCGAGTGACCAAAATTATAACTACGAACAAGTAAACAAGGCTATTAATGACGCGATTTCACAGAGTGGCAGGTATTTGATCCTACCCCCTCCCTTTATCGCTAAATATAAATCAAAGCTAGTATTAAATCTACTAGTCCTACATTACATCCCACTCAAAGTTTGGTATGTGTTGTTTTGTTTTGTTTTGAAGAGTTCTGGGGAAATCACCTGGAAAGACTTTATTAAACAGCAGTGAAGAGAAAGCCGATCCCAACACTGGAAGTCCAGAAAATTTGGTGTCATCTTCAGAACTGGTTTCCCAGGCTCCCAGTGAAGTTGTAGGTCCCAACGAGAATGAGAAACTGAGCCCTACAAATAATACCTCATATAGCTTAGAAAAAATCTCCAGTCTGGCCCCTGCTGGCATGGAGTATTGCGTTTTACTCTTCTGCTGTTGTATCTGTGGTTTTGAATCAACTAGTAAAGAAAATCTCTTGGAGCACATGAAGGAGCACGAGGGTGAAATTGTAAACATCATCCTGAACAAGGACCACAACACAGCGCTAAACACGAATTAATGGAATAATTACTCGAAGAGGGGAAACGGTAGAAGAGGATTCCTTTAAACCACAGTTTCACCTTTGCGCTGTCAAATAACTTAATAGACACAGAAGAAATAGTCGGTGTGATGTCTGAGAAAACGACAGATGTGACTTTGGAACCAAACTTGTAATCTAATAAAAGGAATTCCAAATGGATAAGCATTAATGATATTTAAATATTTTGAGTGAGGGGGAGTGGGTTGAGGAGGAAGCAAAGATGTAATCCTGTATTAACTCTCCGTCACCTCTCCTTAGTGTTGAGTGTATTTATTAATTAAAGCTTATTATAATGTAGAAATGCAAGCAAAAGAGTTAAGAAAGGGCTTTTCAGGGTCTATTCTAAAATTTGTTATAAAAGTGTCACAGTCTTAAGCAGAGCTTAGTGTTCTTCTCATTTTGACATGCCAGCTCTAGAGCGACAGGCCTCCGGTGAGACATGGGAGGCAGCTCCTATTTTTTTTGGTTTGTTGGGTTTCGTTTTGGTTTTGGTGTCACCAGCAGAGTCAACAAGGACACAGATCATTAGAGGGCTTTGAACTTCTATCCCTGAATTGATAGTAATTAATGATATACTCAATCTAAGATATGTTCCCTTTACTCCTTAGAAAAGAAGAAAGACCTCTCTAAACTCAAATCTGGACTGTAAGTAGGCATTTAAGAAGCAAATTATTGTCTTAAATTTACAGTGAATTTCTTGTGCTCAGAGGAGGAGGAAACGGGTGAATTCCCATCAGACTCAAACCGAATCTCACATTCAGAGAAATGGTAACTGGTTGAGCTCAGTGCACTTCTCAGAGGTTCTTTTCAGAGTGCTTGTCAGGACATGGCACACTTTCTCCATAGTTACATAGGCCTTCTAAGCCTCTCTGCTGTATGAGACCACGCTCGTTATGTAAAAGTGTCTATTAAAACAACAAAGTATGAAAATTTGCATTTGGTCATCAGGCCTTGAAAATAGTTTGAACTATTTCCAAAAATCACTTGGGGGATTGAGGGGTGAAACTCAGAAGCTCCTTAAAATGAGTACTACTATGGAGATTTTCCTTCCTGGAGTTTTTTAATGTAGTTACGTTTAGCAGAAGAGAAATAACCAAATGTGACTGAAATATAGTAAAAATTCAGGTTGTCTATAAAAATCTTAATAACAGCATTTGGTGAGCATGTAGGACTTCCACCTAGGAAATAACATTTTGTTAGAGTGTGACAGCACATAGGGCAAACCAACTAAAAGTGCTTTTGCATTAAAACTTGCCACCAAATAGATGTGATCTCCTCATTACTTATACATTTTTGTATCATAATTATTTCAAAGAGTGAAGAAAATGGTGTTTTGGGTTTTGTAGTTCTGATCACTTATGCATTGTTTTGTTCAAGTAAATTCTGCCTACAGGTCAAAAGGCCAGCGCACTATTTGGTGCACCATCTTCACGGTGCTATTTCTGAATATCTGAATATTCTGAATATTGGTTTCTAACAGCTAGAATTGAGGCTGTGACTCTGATAAACTTAGAACATCCAAAAGTTTCTGAATGGGATACGGTGTAGGCATGTTTTAGGAAGGAATTCTGTTCCCAAAGTCCAGGTGTGAATTAAATGAATTAATATTTTTAAAATTATTACTATTAGGAACTGTTTAAGTGGGGCCAGGCATCTTGAAACATTGATTTGTTTTTTTAATCTCATTTGATGATGATATTTAAACAAACATAATTGATTGTACTTTTACAGCTTTTTTATTTAGTTAGTTTTAATTTATTTATGAAAGTTAATCCATTTCAGATATGTCATTTTTAAAAAGATAAAATGAATTTATAGATCTAAATTATATTCCCCAAATCCACTGAATGTGGATTTATATTTTCTTCTATTTTCAGAATTGAAATATTTGTATTTCGAATTCAAATAAAATATTTTAAATAGTTTCACTATTATCATTCATTGTTGCCACTCATAAGTCAGTTTTTTCATTGCTGGTAACTATGACTCAGTGTTCCTTTATAGAAATCTGTTATTCTGAAAATTAACAACCTTAGAATTTTGTTCTATAAATTTTCCTTGGCTTTTGATTTTATGTAATATTTGGAAGATATTAATAACCAAAAAGATCCCAAAAATTTCAACAGTGTGAGTTTTTAAATTACCTGTCTTCATTTCCTTAAACCACTCCCATTGATTGTTTCTTAAATTTTCTATTTGGAATCATGGATTTAAAATTTCCCCAACTTATGGGGAAAAATTAATCCAAAAGTTCAAAGCCTCTACTTTCATCTGATTCTGTCCTTAGAATGTCCTTAGAAGCTTTCCCATGGCCTGTCGGAGGAAGCATATATCATGGGATGTTCTACACCTTTGCATTATCATTTTGTGGCAAGATTTCAGTTAACAGTGTCTCTACCAAGAACAGTTGAGTTTTCTAAAAGTTACAATGAAGATTAAATATGCAATTATAATTGTAGAAGAAATAGCTATTCAGATAAGAAGTAGGAATTCCCTTTATAGGAATAAACGTTTTATGTATTGGTACAGACCTTTTGTCGTACAAAGCTCATAGTATTTGTTTTCTGCTCTGAACGCTTAAAATTCTAAGATTTGATAGAATAGTTTTTAAAGGAAACTTACTGGATATGGCAAAGGTGGGAAGGGGGAAGATGATGCATTCTGATCATTATAAATAATACTTTTCAGGGCTCTATCATTTTCTCCCTTTCTCTGATAATCTAGATTATATGATCGGTGTCCTCCGTGTTCCAAAAATACCATGCTAATATTCCATTTCATCTGTAGACGGAGTTCTTGGCCAGGTAGTGCAATGTAGTTCCACTGACTGAAGCTTTGTTGTAGATCTTTCATCCTAGTCAAGGTAGCTGTTGGTGGCTTTGTAATTATTTTCTCTGTCTGTTCTCACAAAGCAAACGGTGGGCGTCCATGTTTACAATGTATCTTCCCGCAGTGTACTTGCCTTGACAAAGACAAGCAGGCTTCTCTATTGAGACTTATTATATTTTTAGTTTTCATAGACACTTATTTAATCTTTTTTATTGTACAGCAAGGTGCTCTTCTAAGTAATACTCGATAAAATATATTTAATAGAAATTTGAGTTTGATATTCATGGACATGAATACATGTATTTTTTTAAGAAATAAGTATTGTGTAACACTATGGCATTGCTTCTATAGCCAAAGTATAAAAATTTCTGGAACACTGACATGTAAAGACTACAGTTAATTCTGACACTGTATCTTATTAAAATAGGATGATTTGCATTTTGTAAAATTATCCTGCACATTGAGCTGCATGCCTTAAAGCTGAAACTCTAGGATTGTGTTCATGGTAGAACAGTTTATCTGTTCAGAACAGTGAAGCAAGATCTATAGCGCTTCTTTAACTACCTTTGGAAATACTGTACAATGTTAGAATAATTTATTTTGCTTTACAGGAGTTTGTCATGTATTGACTTTGATATTGTATTTTGGTAATAAATTTTTTGTTAAAAAAAACTTGCCTCTAAGTTTTATTAACAAGCTATATCCATTCTTATCTTAGGAATGCTGACTTTATTACTTAGAAAGTTGTATTTAAATCATTAAAAACTTCCAAAGGGTTAAACTAACGTTTATGATTACTCTTTGGTAACGTGTTAAACTATTGCTGACTACCATATAACTGTGTTACACAAAGAGAATTGAAAAAGCATTTAGCTTTTTAAATCATTTTAAAAATTCAGTCTAATTTTGAAGATTTTTTTTCTCCTTGCTACACAGTTCTTCATTTTGTCTTCCAAATCACACGCTTATATGCTTTCAATTCTGATGTAGTCAAAGTGCTAAAGACTATTTCTGCTAATGACGATTAGCATTGTTTAGTGAAGGCCAAAGATTATAATAATGTGTTCACACCTTGATCATTTTGTGGCCTGTGTCAGATATCTTTTGACATCATATTTTCTGCATTGGCAAATGAAGCTGACATCAGCTGACTGTATCAGTTATCTGGTTAAACAATTTGTGCCCTAGAATCCTGAGCCACCCCAGCTTAAAGTGACTGAGGCCAATATTTCTTCCCAATAGCTATAATCTCTTGTCCTATGCTCCCCAGGGCAACATAATCATATCCCCTGTCTTTCAAGAATTGAATCTCAAAACTGTGTCGCTAAACTCCAAATTAGTAGTAGAAACCCTAGCATGGAAGGTCTGGAATATGTGGTCCAATTTGGTGGCCACTAGCCACATGCGGCTATTGGCAGGCACTTAAAATTGGGCTAATGTGCTCTAAGTATACATAACAGTTACAAAGACTTAGTACAAAAAGAAATGTAAAGTATCTTATTAATAGTTTTTTATATTGATTACATGTTGAAATGATATTTTGGATATACTGGGTTAAATAAAATATATTGTTAAAATTAATTTCACTTGATTCTTTTTTAATGTAGCTTCTAGAAAATTTTAAGTCACGTATGTGGCTTACATTTTATTTCTTTTGGACAGGGCTGGTATAGGAAGAGAGATTGGCAAACTAGGGGCCTCACTTCAAATCCAGCCTGCCACCTGTTTTTGTAAATAAAGTTTTATTGGAACACAGCCACACCCATTTATGTATCGTGTATTTCCACTTTTGTGGTACAACAGCAGCAGTGGGTAATGTGATAGACACTATATGGCTCAAGACGCCCAAATTATTTACTATCTCTTTGATAGGAAAAGCTTGCTGACCTCTCAACTATTCATAGAACAGTATAATCTGTGCTTTAAAGCTACCAGAAAGAAAAAAAAAAAAACTTTTTATAAAGAAAGCTTTTTATAGCAGTGTTTTATAACTAAATTATATTGTCTCTTCCTCTGTAATTTTAACAGACTGCCTGATCTTCTACAGCTCTTATCTGTATTTTAAGACTATAACCTAACTCACTGTTTCGTCATCTCTGATATTTGAAACCAAACAATCTGTTTAAAATAACAACGCAAATTAAAGAATAAATCAAAATGCCACCACGAAAAGTATCGTTTTCCTCCTGAATGCCCTAACGGTGTCAGTGTCAGCCCTCCCTGCTCCACACTTTCGGTGCTGTGACTGCTACTGATGATGTGGTCACACCACCTGCATAGGTAACCACGGGTGCAAGGTAACCACAGTAACTAATCCACTCAACTGTGGTGACAATTGACTTCAATAGTCCAGGATACAAAGAAAAGAGTCTCAGACACACCTCTCTCTCATGAATAGCATGTGTGACTCTAAAGCCAAATGGAAGGGTTGGGAGGAGGCTGCAGTTGGCTTTGGTGCAGAGCTGTTGATTAAACTGGCAGAGCTCAGCAAAAGTCAGAACTCCTCGACATAGATTTCTTCCAAATCAATCAGCAAAGATATAAAATGAGAACGTTTTTGGCCCTATAAATTCTTAGAGAACTTTCTGTTTTTAATTGGCGCCATACGAGATAGGCTTGCTTAGGTAGTGTGTTTTGGTGTGTTATCTCAGAATTCAAATGAGTGTAAGATGCTG
Organism: Cheirogaleus medius; assembly: GCA_008086735.1. NCBI lineage: Eukaryota > Metazoa > Chordata > Mammalia > Primates > Cheirogaleidae > Cheirogaleus > Cheirogaleus medius. The sequence continues at coordinate 1,076,622 of VBSM01003212.1, forward strand.
AAACCATTTTCAGAGTCCCATGTGTGCAGCAAAACCCAGTTTGCATTAGTGTGTTAGCGGACTAAATACCTCATTTTTTCGGTGGTACATTAATAAATACACTGTGCCTAGTTTTATTTGAACTATGAAGTGTCTGTAAGACTATACAGCTTTGGTTTCTTTAATCTACTCATTTTTTTTTCCCAATAATGCATAATCACTGTTTGCCTTACAAAAGTAGGTTGTAGGTTTTCTTTTGAATTCAAAAGTTTAATCATCTTAGGCATTTAAGGTAAATTCTTACTGCCATATAACAAAATCATCAAATGTTGGTATCTTTTTGCTCCCTAACTCAGACAAATGTATACAAGTTGTGTTAATCCAGACAGCAAAGGTGCCGTTCTGTAACAGTTTGCAAAACTGCATATAAGACAGGTACTTCTACGGTAATACTGGGGCAAATGGGGCATTTATTTAAAAAGAACTCTACATATTAGGTAGATGGAATTTTTACTTACACAAATCAGAAGATAATGAATCCTTGGCCATGAGCTCAGATCCAACTATTTCATCTTTCTGATTTCTCAGCTTTGTCCTTTGTTAAAGGAAACATAAAAAGAGTATTTATAATCATCCATGTTCTTGCTATGGATTAATGAGTCATTAAGTATGGTTTTTTAAATTAGTAATAAAGTATGTTATCTTAAATGTGTACACAGTGGAAAATTGTGACCTGAAGGGAACCTTCAACAAAATAAAACGTTTTCATTTTTCGGGTCTTTTATTAGCACCTACTAGTGTTATTTAAAGGCTTATTCTCGCTACAGTACACATCTCCAAATTTTTTTTTCTACTTGTCATTTCATTAATTTTAGTATCCATATTTCAGAAATAATGTGGCTGCATTCTACTGAAATAGGAACATCAGTCCACATCTTGCTCTTTTTGTTTATATCCGCAGTCCTATTTAAATTCAGTATTGCCAACCACAAAAGGTGTCAGAAAATCCTATTTCAGGCTGATGAGAAAAAGTACAGCAGGATGTGGTTCGAATCTTAAGCTGTATTTATTTCTGCTCCTCCGTAGCTAGCACTGCACAAAAAATAGTTATGCTGAAATAATTAAATGTAGGAGACCAGCGGTTTCAAGGTTACCTTCGTCTTCTCAGCCCTTCCCCTCGTGGAGCATGCGAGCACAGTGGGCAAGGTGGTGCCTCCCTGTGATGCAGACACCGGCGTCCGAGCAGAGCCCCACGAAACAGGTGAAAGTGGAGGAGCTTCCCGTCTGTGCCCACCTGGAACAACCCTGTGCTCAGTCTGCAAATGCTGATAAAACGGCTCCAGTGTATCGTATGAGTTTTTAAAAATTACTGTTAAATAGCAGGTGGGGGGAGAGCGTAGATCTTCCTAGTGGGAGAGCAGTCGCCATGTCCCCTCTGAACCAGGGGGAGGAATTCAAGAGCTGCACACAGGTGTGTAAGGTTAACCTCGTCCAACTTGGAAAATAGGGTTTGGCTTTTCCTTTTTTAACCTCCTAGGAGTTCGGTTCTTCCCTGTATGTTTTTCAATGTAAAACTGACAATAGAATACCTACCTTGTGTAGTTACATGGATTAAATGAGACTGTCTATGAAATGCCTAGTCAAGTTCTGATGGTTCGGGGCAGTGCTTGGTCCCCTTCCTAACTCAGCAAGCCATGTGACCTTGAGTAAGGCAATTCCACCTTTTTTGAACCTCAGTTTCTTTAATCAGTAAAACAGATAGTAATGCTTACCTCTTAGGGTTGTTACGAAGATTAGCGACCTACATACAAAAGGCCTGGCCGTATAAGAGCGCAAACAGTGCTTGCTGACACAGTTTGAGCATTAACAGGAGGGGGGGGAATTAAACTGCCCTAGTAAATCACGGTATCAAAGCTATTAGTTACAACCTTGGAAAGGAACAGTAGAACCATACCAATTTGTGTTACGAGGAAGGACACTCAAAACAAAAAGTCCTATATCCTTAAAATACACCAAAAAAGCCAAACCTGGCTTATCAGGTTTATTTGCCTAGAATATTGTACATAGTCCATGTTACATCTAAAAAGATAACAGTTCAGGAGAAAGTGTTAGAGCATTATCCTGTTAGCATCGTATTAAGTTCATGAAATTGTTGGAGTATAATTTTTCTTTCAAAGCTACCAGCTGCCATTAAGGAATGATTTTTGGCCAGGCGCGGTGGCTCGCGCCTGTAATCCTAGCACTCTGGGAGGCCGAGGCAGGAGGATCGCTCAAGGTCAGGAGTTCGAAACCAGCCTGAGCAAGAGCAAGACCCCGTCTCTACTATAAATAGAAAGAAATTAATTAGCCAACTAAAAAATTAGCCGGGCATGGTGGCGCATGCCTGTAGTCCCAGCTACCCGGGAGGCTGAGGCAGGGGGATCACTTGAGCCCAGGAGTTTGAGGTTGCTGTGAGCTAGGCTGACGCCACGGCACTCTAGCCCGGGCAACCAAGTGAGACTCTGTCTCAAAGAAAAAAAAAAAAAGGAATGATCTTCACCTGCTGTGTTGGATGCAAGAAAAATGTGAAAATGGTCCTTTCCCTAAATAAGATTGAGAGCTGGCTGCATTGGAAAAACTTAGGCCCTAGGAGACAGATTCGTACTGCACTCAGTATAACGAGCCAATTACTATAACATGGTAGTGAGGACCATGCACCGGGCCATTAGGGGAAAGTACAAGTTCTTGGAGAAGGTGCAGAATGGCCTGTCACAGACTGTCCAAGTATAAGTCATACTTCTAACCGTCTCACAAGGACATTTCACCTGCAGCAGTCACAGTCATACTCCTGAAGCGCACCCGCAGGCCAGTCCCGGGGCCAGCCTCTGTAGGTCCGCTGCCGTCCTGGAGGCTTGGGGTATAGCCTTCCTAGTTCTGCTGAAGCCTCGTGATCTGGTAGGAAGATGGCAAAGTGACAAAAATAAAACCAACTCAGCACTTGTGTTTAACTGTAATCCCGTGATATAAATTACCCTTCAAAGATTCAGTGGAATGAGAGCTGAGTAGCCACATTTGCAGCTGTGTTAATACCTTACGAAACAAAAAAAGAACATGGGGCCGGATGTAGGGACTCACGCCTGTAATCCTAGCACTCTGGGGGGACGAGCCGGGAGGATCACTTGAGGTCAGGAGTTGGAGACTAGCCTCATCAAGAGCGAGACCCTGTCTCTACTAAAAATAAGAAAAAATTAGGTGGCGTGGTGGTGCATGCACCTGTAGCCCCAGCTACTTGGGAGGCTGAGGCAGGAGGATCTCTTGAGCCCAGTTGTTTGAGGTTGCTGTGAGTGAGACTGACGCCACAGCACTCTAGCCCAGGGAAGATTCTGTCTCAAAGAATGTGTTATGGGAGTGAGATACAAAGGGCACAACATCTAAAGCAAAACAAAACACGTAAAAGGGTAACACTGGTCTGGTGTGAATAGAGGTGCCAAAATTGAATTCTATCTGCACCCATACTTTGTATTAAATACCCTCGGGGGTTTTGAAATTCAAGAAGACATCAAATCTTGCCTACATAGTAATTTGCATTTACACCCTTCAGCTGATTTACTCAAACACTTAACAAACATCTACTAATTGAGTTTCTAAATGTCCCTGAGAGAGCCCTTCTGGTAAAACCTATCCAATAAAATTCAATTTCCAGTTTAAACAAAAAAGAAATCTATGTTTTCCATGGGGAAAACTTAACTAGGGGGCCCAAATCTAGTAGCTGATCAGATAATCGGGCATCTCAGCTTGATGCTGGACTCTTCCCTGACACTAATGAGTCATTCGGGTTCTGCTCTGTCCCCTACACCCTTCTCACACACTAGCTGCTTTTTGGGTTTTTTTACCTGATTACCCTCTATGGTTACAACTAGCTTCTTTTTTTTTTTTTGAGACAGAGTCTCACTCTGTTGCCCGGGCTAGAGGGCCATGGCATCAGCCTAGCTCACAGCAACCTCCAACTCCTGGGCTCAAGCGATCCTTCTGCCTCAGCCTCCCGAGTAGCTGGGACTACAGGCATGCGCCACCACGCCTGGCTAATTTTTTCTATATATTTTTAGTTAGCCAGCTAATTTCTTTCTAATTTTTAGTAGAGACGGGGTCTCGCTCTTGCTCAGGCTGGTCTCGAACTCCTGAGCTCAAGCAATCCTCCCACTGGCCTCCCAGAGTGCTAGGATTACAGGTGTGAGCTACAGTGCCCAGCACAACTAGCTTCTTTATGACATAATTTGTATGCTGCTTATGCTTACAGAGTTTATGACCATCAAAGAAACAGGACTAATAGTAAGCATGAAACAATACACATTCAACCTTAACCTTCAAAGAAAAATTTTTCACATGGGTTGTGGCAGGCACTGCCCGTCATTCCTGTGATGGGAGAATTTTGGGCACACAGCTAGCTGCCCCACTAGACTGTACTTCCCAGCCTCCCTTGTAGGTAGGTGAGCTCATGTGACCAAATTGTGGCTACTGGGAAATGAATAACAATATATGAAAGTTCTGAAGAAATTAGGTGAAAATTTCTAGGGTCACAGAGTTGAAAGTTGGCTGAGGGCAATATACCAAGTGTCCTTAAACCATTCACTACATTTGATGGCTATCTTTAAGCAAAGCATATTGTGATTAAAAAATATAAAATCTGGAAAGGCCAAGGCAGGAGGATCACTTGAGGCCAGGAGTTCCAAGTCCGGCCTGGGCTTGTAGAGTGAAATTGTAGAGTCCGGCCTGGGCTTGTAGAGTGAAATTCCATCTCTACAAAAATTTTCGCAAATTGACTAAGGGGGTGAAAAAACTATATATTAATAAAAGAACCACTTGAAGATCGTTGTGGGGAGGGAAAACTACTTCAAAGTTCATTTCCTGGTATCTTAGCTGAAAATTCAAAAATGTCATCAAGAGATTGTGATTAAAAAACCTCTAAGAGGAGGCTGAATTTGTTACCTACATCATGTGGGGAATCACTGATTTAAGGTACAGACTCCACTCGGTACAGCCTCCGCACAGCTGTTGGGAGAGTTCGAGTCCTAACAGCTTTCAGGCTGGAGAGTTGCAATCACACCTGTGAATCCTTATGCATGAGGAGTCCTCCAGGCCACCGCATCCCTATCCATGAGCTGACTCAGGAAGTTTTGTGGGAGCACTTAGTAAGTGTTAGCGAAATTCCAGCCCAGCGCTAGATTATCCGTAATTTCAGGCATGATAAAATGTCTGAATCTGAGAGTGTTAGAAACATATCCATTTCTGGCTGAAAGCCCTACTTCTTCCTACAGAAAAACCAGAGTCCCAAGCCTGACAAATACGCCTTGGCATATGTTAGTAGGAAAAATCTGCTTCTGGGATTGTTAGACACCTGTGCACATGCCTGTTTTGCAGGGAATGACATTAGAGAAATCCAAGGAGACAAAGTGGAGGGACCAGCCACTGCCACTGATTCTTGGACCACAACAGCTAACATCTAAGGAATCATCACATTTGGCAAAAAGCTCACGTGATAAGCATCATCCGCATTAACTGAATAGCTTACCTATTCATGTCCTCATTAAAAAATACACAATTACAACAGTTATTCTCACCATGGAAATGAAAAAAGTGTAGGTGGTAACCATGGAAATGAAAAAAAAGTGCAGACAAGTAGAGGTAAGAAGAGTAGCAGGTGTTAAGAAAATGAAGCAGAACTGACCGTGTTTAAATACTCTGCTAACTTCGTTTGATTGAATCTTTGGATAATTGTGCACTTATGCTAATCTGCCTATAAATTTCACTATTTTAAACCACTACAAATCAAGTTAAAACCAAGTTGATCATAGGAAGAGAAAAAAAATACAGATTATTTCATAATGTCTTTTCTGAAGCCTCTCACAGGGAGGAAAACATTTACTGGCAAATATTTTAAAGGAGGGAAGGAGGAACCCAGTGTAATGTCAATTCCTGTGCAATTCTGGAATGATCTATGAGCACTGAGGAAGCTGATCCCTAGGACTCAGTGTGGCTTCCCTAAGAAGCAATCGTGCCAAACCAGGAGCTCTGACTTGAGTCATACGCAAGGAGTGTATAAAGCAATCCAATGGGATACAGGCAGAAAACACTAGGATTTCCATTTGTAGTTAGTTAAATATATGTCTATATGCATATAGAGAGAGAGAAGACAAAAAATTTTTGTCTGATATAAGTTTGGAGATCGCTGCTCTGACTTCTGTCAAGACACTTGAAAAGTCAACCCTTATGAACAAGGTGGAGAAATAATAAGTTGGATCAAAGTACTGTCGGAAAAATATATGTAGTGGGCCAAACTGTCCTTAATGGAATACCTGTTCATATAAGGGAATACTCAGTATTGTAAAGATCTCACTTCCCCAAACATTTCTACACATTTTATACAATTTCAGTAAAAATCTCCATGGATTCTATTTTGCAACCTGGTAAGTGATTATAAAAGTTATCTGAGCAAATAAACATGCAAAAATTGCCAAGATATGTGTTTAAAAGAAGCATAATGATCAGTTGCCCTCCCAAATGTCAAAGCATTCTGTAAAGAAACAGTAATTAGAAATATGTGGAACTGTTTCAAGACTAGTTCTTTTGTTTAACCACTGAAACATAATAGTGAACTTATACATAAGCCATATACATATAGGAATTCAGTATGTGATACAGGTAGTTCAAATCAGTAGGGTAAGGATGATGGTGAAATAACTGACTATCCGATTAAAAAAATATTACATCAGATCTCTCTCATACCATATTTTTAAAACACTAGAAGAAAGTATAAAAAAAAATTACAATCTTGAGATGGGGAAGGTTTTTCTAAGCATGATGGAAAACCCAGAAGTTATAAAGGAAAGATGATGGATTTGACAATATAAAAATGGAAAATCCCTACATAACAAACATCATACCAGATACACAATGAGAAAATATCTGCAATATACATGACAAAAAGATTAATACCCATAATCCATAAAAAAAATCCCTTCTTATCAAGTAGACGAACTGGCCAAAGAACACAAAAAGACAAATCAGAAAAAGAAATACAAACAGCCAATAACCCCTGATATAATTGTCTCCGCCTCACTAATAAAGAAATACATATAAGATAATGATAGATTATGATTAGATAATGATTAGATTAGATAAAGATTAAAAATATCCATTATTGGCAAGGGCATGGAGAAATAAGTACCACTAATACCGGCTGGTGGAAGTAAAACGCAATACAATTTTTAACCTTTTCAGAATGTGGTTTGCCAATGTTTATCACAATTTAGAACGTGAGTTCTTGCAATTCTATTTCTAGAAATGTATCTTCAAGAATTACATAAATATAAGTATGTTCTTACAGTGTTGCTTGTAAGAGCATAAAACCAGAAACAACCTAAATGTCCAATTAGATGGGAATAAATTATAGCACATCCATATGGGGGATTATTATATTGGTTATTGGGTTGTTGGCCAGGGGCGAGTTGCTGCCCATGTGGCCACCTCCACAGGCTGTTTGAGTGTCCCCACAGCATGGTGGCTGGCAACCCCCTAAGCGAGCCATCCAAGAGAGGCTAAGGCTGAAAATGGGATGTCTTTTGCAACCTAGCCTCAGAAGTCCCACACTGGCACTGCCACAGCACCTGTCAATCACACAGAAGAGCCAGGATCCGGTGAGACAAGGGTGTGAGTACCCGACAGCAAGGATCATTGAAGCTGAGAGCTAAAGTAGCTAGTCAGGTGAAGAGAATGAAAGAAGAACCACTTTTTATAAATCTTCGGACAAAACTTTGAAAGAAGTTTATGTGAACAGGAAGTAAAGATGAAGAGGTTAACAGAGCCCGATTCGTGGCAGTCTTTGCAAGCTGTGTTAAGGGGCTTAATTTTCATAATAAAGTCCTAAGCCACAGAAGGACCTGTATTTTAGTAAGATAACTCTGGTTATCGCAAGGAGGATGGATGGAAGGAACAAGGACAGAGAACAGGAATGGAGGTAAGGAAGTCAGAAAGTTATTGAAAGAATCCTGACAAGAAACAGCAACTTGGACTATGGTGACAGCAACGCGGATGGAGAAAAGTGGGCAAGTTCTGAGATAATTTAGGAGATGAACGCAACAGGTCTCAAAATGTCTGACTGCATATCAGTTTACACAATAGGGAGGAATTGAGGCTGGCTCACAGGGTTTTGATTTGAGCAATTAGGTAAAATGGAAAGAAGAGGTTTGGGTATTAGAAAAAGTTTAACATGTGGAGTCTGAAGTGCTTGAACATATATGGGTATGTCCAGTAGGCAGTGGACATATGGGACGTGGCAATCAGGAGACGCCTGGACATAAAAACTTATCGGTTATCAGTGGAAACTGCAGCCATGGGCCAGAGAAATCACTGGTTTTTAAGAGGAAGGGGAGCTGCAAGAAACTTAAAAAGGAATGCCAGGAAGGTAGACAGAAGAAACACCCAGAGTCTGTGGTCACAGAAGGCAGGAATGATGGAGCATGTTCATACAACCCAGTAAAGCAATTTAGAAATGAGCATCGTATATCAAATAGGAAAAAAGCCAATAGAACAGAAGAGCTCTCACCCTCAGTCCCCAGGCAAGATACTTCCCTACAGGAAGGATGTGATGATTAATGAGTGCAGTGCTTCTCAAAAAGTGTAATGCACACAGAAGTCACCTGAGGATCATATTAAGATCTTCTTAATACGATCTTGGGTACAGCCTGAGACCGTGCATTTCTAAGATCCCAGGTTATGCCCAAGCTGCTAGTCCACATACCACAGTTTTGAGTACCAAGGTTCTGCTGTGGTTCTCAAAGTTGACCGCGCACGCGATCTAACAGATGAGGCCCCTACCCCTCTAGATTCTGATTCAGTAGGTCTGAGGTAGAACCTGATGATTTGCATTTCTGACAAGCTCCTAGGTGATGGTGATACCACAGATCCCCACACCACACTTTTGAGTTGCACAGCTCAGCAGAGAAAAAGCCAGGGGGTCCATTTGGGCTTCCAAACATGCCGCACACAAGTATTCCTGGACACCACTGCACAACACAGTCCGTTTCCAGAGCTCAATCCTTTTATGGTCCCCCACTTGCTCATATGCTCAGAAGTGGGGGCAAGGGCTTATACACGTTATCCATCTTAACGTGAAGGAGAAAGACTGTAAAGTACTCAGCCCCTGCCCTGAAGTCCGTATGAGAGAAGACGTCAACAAAAAAAAAACAGCTGACATTTATTTTTATCCATTTGCACAGACTGTTGTGCCTGTTAACAGCAACGGACACACACAGGAGAAAAACGTCCAGCAGGGGTGACCAGGAAAGGCTTCCTAGATGGAGTGATATAGTGCTGCAACTGGACCAATGCTGAGCCGCCTTTTCACAAGTGGGAGGTGGCAGAGGGCCATTCCTTTAACTAAAATCAATTAACATGTAGTTTGAGTATGTGCTGACAAGTAAAACATTTCACCTACTGTTTTGCAAAGCGTGACCAGGAAAGCTATCGAGATAGAAAGCACAGTACCTGCCCTCAAAAGATATAAGGCTGACAACTTAGTCTGGAGACGGAGTAACCTACGAGGCTGAGAACACAGAGATCTCTTCGGAGATGCACAAGTGTCCCCGTGCGTGCTCTCGCTGGCAGCTAGTAAGTGACTTCCAAGCACAGATCCATGGCAACGGGACGTTGGGGGTGACCGGCGCCAGGCCGCGCAGCGCGGACGCTGGAACGAGTCCAAGGGGCCTGTTTCCGTCCCCCACGCCCGCCCTTACCGAGCCCTTCGCAACACTCAGCCCCGGGGCACACGAGGGGGACGACGGGAAGAAGCATTTTTGGAAAGAACAGCCCGCTCTGCCGCCCCAGGCCCACTGCCCTCGAGCGCCCGGGGCTGTTCCGGGGCCCCCTGGTCTCGGCCGTCGGACTCGGGCCGCTCTGTCCTGGGAGCAGCCGGGCCCTCCTCCAGCCGCCTTTCTCGCTCCGGCCCAGGGCAGCGGGCACCCGGCGCGACGCGGGCCGCGGGAGCAGCGCGGAGGCCTCCCTCTCAGACCCCGGAGCGGCCGGGACGCAGAAAGCGGAAGTGCGCCCCTTCCTTCCGGCCAGCGCCGCACGAGACGGGGCGGGGCTCGCGTTGACGGACGGCTCCCGCGCCCTATGGGTACGGCCGCGGCGTCCCGGCCTCCCTGGCGCGCCCCTTCCCTGGGGCTGCGGACGCCCCCAGCCCCGCATTTCCAGGGCGGTGCGCAACGCTGCGCCGCTGCCCGGCCTCCCTCCCGCGCGGCGCGCTGCGGCCCGTCGTGCGGCCCCGCCCCGCCCCGCCCGGACCGCGCGTGAGGACGGCTGAGGCCGCAGGTTTGTGGCGGCGGGTCGGGCCGCGGGGACGCGTGGGCGCCGGGCTTCCGCGGCCGGCCCTCGAGGGTCCCGCGGGCGGGCGGCGGGCGGGCGCTGTGCCAGCCGAGCGGAGGCTCGCGGAGCCGCGGTGACAGCCGAGAGCCCCTCGGGCCGCCCCGCCCCGCCGCGTGGCGCAGTCGGGGGGCGCGGCCGCGGCGCTCGGGGCGTCCCTGAGGGGGGCGGAGCGCGGCGCCAGCCCGGAGTGCGGGGCCGGGGCCGGGGCCGGCCCGGCGTGCGGAGTTTGCCGAGCGACTTCTCCTCAGGCGGCCGCGCGGGCGGCGGGAGGGCCGGGCTCCCCCCTCGCGGCCACTCGCGCTCGTGGGTGAGGTGGAGCGAGGGCAGCGCTTGTCCGGCCGCCGCCTACTCGGGTGGCTGTGAGATGGGGACGCCAGGTGCCGGGGGGTGTGGTATGCAGGTAAGCGGGGACGCCAGGTGCCGGGGGGTGTGGTGCGCAGGTAAGCGGGGACGCCAGGTGCCGGGGGCGGGGGGCTGCGCAGGTAAGCGGGGACGCCAGGTGCCGGGGGTTGTGGTGCGCAGGTAAGTGGGGACGTCAGGTGCCGGGGGGAGACGCCAGGTGCCGGGGGTTGTGGCGCGCAGGTAAGTGGGGACGTCAGGTGCCGGGGGTTGTGCGCGGGTAGGCGGAACGGCCCCCTCGCGCCCGGGGGATGCGCGGGACAGAACTTACTCGCAAAGAATTGCTTTCGGGTTCCTTTCCGAGCGTTTAAGATGGCATTCTTTTCCATTTGATGTAGAACTTTTATTTCATAGTTCTTGCGACTGTCGCTGTGCCTGGCACGTAATTGACACTTCAGTGTGTTGGTTTTCTGCCTTAACATGTTAGAATGTATGAATTTAGGGGTATTTTTAAAACTACTCTCCTCCCCCTCAGGGCGTGACTCTAGGATTAAGATCACTTTGTGGGTAAGGCCATCTCTGGCTGTGCGACTTTGCTGAACACCCCGTTTCTTCCTCTCTGCTCCAGCTTCTCCATTTCCAGTGCTTGAAGCCATAGCCCTTAAATGTGGTTTTCCCACTTTTTTTTGTATGAATGATTAAATGAAATGTATTATGTTGGTCTGTTCTGTTCCCATAGAGCAAGTCGTTTACCTTTGATTACTAGGGATTAATAAATGGTGGAAACAGTCATGCCAGGTTACTGGTCATATTTAATAAATAATTAGCAAAACGCTGCTCATTATTCAGAGGAGTGAAGCAGGATGTTCCAGGGGACTGGAACCCGCTTACTCACTGCCATCACTCCCCCGCCTCCCACTTGCCGCTTCCAAGCCAGGCTCCTGCACCCTGCGGTTACTCCCACTGGTGCTCCCTGGGATGGCAGCTGCCCTGATTGGCACACCCGCGCTGTCATCACGACTGAGGCACATTCCTGAAGCTTCCAGTGTGAATTGTCTTAAAGAACACTGGTATTGAAATTCAGACACCTGAGACGAAACAATATTTCAGTTCTTCAGAATCTGATTGTTAACAAATTTACTATATTTACTATACTATTAACAAATTTACTAACAAATTTAGTATCTCCCACTGTGGTGGGTTGTGTGGGAGATAGAGAAGACCTACGACTGCCTGTGGAACTGTAGAAAATAACATAAAAGTGCATAATTATTTGACAGACTGCATGATAACAGCTCAGGGAGGGAAAAGACCAAAGTAGCCCCAGCATCCTAGGAAAGGAGGCTTCCTGGGAGAAGGGCGGCGGCCTGTGTTGCTTACCTACGTTCCTCCTGGCAATGCCTGCTATGGAACAGGCCCTTCATAAATATGATTGAGTTAAATAAATGTTCATATTGTGTCTTGAGTGTAACTTTGAAGGCTGGTTAAGATATGGATGGGAAAATTGGGGAGGGAGGCATGCTAATTGGGGGAAACCAGACAAGTCAAGTCACTTAAGCCCAGGTGAGCACGGACCGTGCTGGCACATGTGGATGGGCCGTTTACTTCTGTGTTGTTTGTAGGAGTGGTTGGAAGAACGATGCATGTAAGTCTGACATTATGATGTCCATCCGGCAAAGAAAAGAAATAAAAACCACAGACGTTTCTGAGGATTTTCCGGCTCAAGAAGAAAATGTGAAGTTGGAAAATAAATTGCCATCTGGTAGGTGGCATTTTGGGTTTTTTTTATTTCTGTGTGTTATTACAAAATAATCACTCCCTAGTAGGATAAAAGTTTGGTGAGACACAACAGTTGAGGAAACTTGTTCTAGTGTCTGGTATATCTAGTGCCCTGATATTCTGATTGCAGTTTGACTGTTTTGGTTTTACAGTTAGAATAAAATAAAAGATGAAAGAGATTTGATTAGGACCCTGTGTCAGCTGCCTGTTCATTTGCTTATGGTTATGCCAATTTGATCTTTGACTCTCTAGAGCAGGGGTCCTCAAACTTTTTAAACAGGGGGCCAGTTCACTGTCCCTCAGACCGTTGGGGAGTGCACACTGTGGGCCCGGGGACCAGTCGGCTGCTAAGCAGGACATGCAGCGGCGGCAAAAACACCCGGTGGGCCGGATAAATGTCCTGGGGGGCCGCAGTTTGAGGACGCCTACTCTAGAATAATGCTTTTCCCCACCATTCACATTTTGGCGTCTGTCTACATTTTCTGGTTTTTGTATGCTTTTCACACTACGCAGCCTTACCTTGAGCAAGTTTCTCATTAAGTATTGAAAGGCGGATCAAGATGTTTTTTATTCTTTAGTTTCAGTCAAATTCCTGAAATTTTTCTCTTTTGCTTTTTTTTGCATGGGGGGGGAGTGATCAGAACTTGGTAAATTATTTATATAATGCTGAGGACTCAATAAATGATACATCAAATGGCGTTAATTACCAGCTTCTTGCTTCCTGAGTTGCTTTTGTAATAAGTATGGTCAGGATTTTAAAAGTCAGCATGAAAAATTTCATGCATATCAACCATTTTGGATACTGACAAAATTTACATTTGCAGCCATATCAATTTGTACCAGCCAGAGCCGGTAAAGTAACTTGGGGAAATAAATTAATAAAAATAATCTAATGGGAAATCAGCCATTAGCAAGTACTGGATTTCAGACAATACCAAGTACTTTCTACAGACCTTACACAATACAAATTAAAGGGTTTTTTTTAAAACTAAAACATAACTTTAGGGATTGTTCATTTCAGCAAAGCAGTATTTATTCATCTCAGGAAAAAAACTGAAAACCAAACTTAAAAAGAAGGAAAAAATATTCCCACAAGCCCCCCCATCATCCTGAGACTACCACTGATGACACTATCTTACTGTAAATGTCCTGCTCTATACATGCGTACCCATGAGCATTCATATGTAGTTTTATAAAATTGGGATCTACATGCTGTTTTGTAACTTGCTATTTTTCTCTTACATTATGAACATCATAAATCATTGAATATATTTTTAAAATGTCAGTGTGTAGTATTCCATTGTGTGTCTGTAGCATTTATTTAACCAAATCCTTGGGGGTTTTTTTTGTTTTTGTTTTTCAGCATATCATAGGGGTACAAATATTACAGTTATGTGTATTGCCCATGCCCCCCTCCCCCCTCGAGGCAGAGCCTCAAGCATGACCATCCCCCAAACACTGCACATCTCACTCACTATGTTTGTGTATACCTAGCCCCTCCTCCCCCCCTCACCCGCCTGACACCCGACAAATGTTATTCCTATGTGTCCACTTAGGTGTTGATCTGTTAATACCAATTTGCTGGTGAGTACATGTGGTGCTCATTTTTCCATTCTTGAGATACTTCACTTAGTAGCCAAATCCTTGTTGGTGGTTAAGATTGTTTTCTAACCTTTTACTGATACAAACAGAACTGTCATAAATATCTTTGTGGTCAAATGTTTGTTTAAAACTTTATTTCTTTGGGGTGTGTCTTAATCCATTTGCGTTGCTGTAAAGGAATACCTGAGGCTGGGTAATTTATAAAGAAAAGAGGTTTATTTGGCTCACAGTTCTGCAGGCTGTACAAGAAACAGAGTGCTGGCATCTGCATCTGATGAAGGCCTTAAGCTGCCTTCACTCATGGAAGAAGGGGAAGGGGAGCTGGCGTGTGCAGAGATCACATAGCAAGAGAGAAGGCGAGGGTAGGGGAGGTGCTAAGCTCTTTTTAACTAGTTCTCTCGGGAACTAGTACAGCAAGAACTCATTCACCAGGAGAACAGCACCAAGCCATTCATAAAGGATCCACCCCCATGACCCAGACACCTCCCATTAGGTCCCAACTCCAACATTAGGGATCAAGTTTCAGCATATTTGGAGGAGTCAAATATCCAAGCCATAGCAGGGCATATGCCTAGATTGAGAATTACTGGTCAAATAATATTTGGTGGCTTTTACTCACTATTGCCATGTTGCGTTCCAGAGAGGTACCGATTTATTCTTCAACCAGCAGTGTTTGAAGATGTCTAATTTTTATATCTTTACCCAAACACAGAATATTAGCATTTTTTAAGCTGTCAAATTGGCCAAGATTTCTGAAAGTATAACTAATCGTTTTGATTTGCATTTCAACACTAATGAATTTGAACATCATCTGTCTGTTGTTACTGGCCATTTTTTCCTTTGTGCGTTGCCTATTCATATCCTCTGTTTCCTACTAGAATATTCATTTTTTATTGTCCTGAAAGTATTCATCTTATAGTAAGGATATTTAAGCTCTCTTACATGTGCTGTAAATATTTTTCCTAGCTTATATGTTCTTTAACTTGAGCTATGAAGGATTATTCCTTTTTTTTTCAAGTATTAAGTTTTTTGGTCACTTTTAATGAATAAGCCACAAGTTGTAAGTAGATCATCTAAAAGATTGATTACATCCTAAAGATGTAATTCATTTATTTCCTCCATTTAACGAACTTCATAGTTAAACTATGGTTGTTAAAACTGTGCTGGACACAGGCCCTAGGAATTAAAGATGAATAAGATAACATACTTGTCTTCAGGAAGTTCACATTCTAGTTGGCAAAATGGACAAGTGAACAGTTAGATACAGTGAGGTAAAACGGTAATAAAAGAGTGGAAACAGGTCTGTGGAATCACAGGAGCCTCTGCTGGGGACAGGGAAGGCTTCACTAATGACAGGTAGCTAGAACTTGGCTTACTTGATAGTCTAAAGTAGAACTACGAAATTCTAAAATTTTTTACTGACTTATTTATCTCTCTCATTTTTCTAAAAGGTCGTACCAATAGAAGATTATGGACGATTCTGTCATTTACAATTGGCGGAACCATTGCCCTTTGCATTGGACTTCTTACGTCTGTCTACCTTGCCACTTTACATGAAAATGATTTATGGTTTTCTAATATTAAGGTATGGGGTTTCTATGACCATTATGTGATGTATTCATCAGTGTCTCCAGTAGTTAACCATGTAGGTGAATGACCAAGACAACTCAATTTTGTCATAAAAAATTCAGTCTCTCGAAAGGTTTGACTATAGAGTGAAAAGACTTTTGTTTATTATTTTAAAGTAACATCGGAATGTTTATAATGAAGTGAGTTTTCTCTTTTTTCATTAACTACATTTATGTAACAGCTACACTAAATTACTATTTTTCAAATTATGGATTGTGATATTAATGCAGTAGGTCATGAGTAACATTTATTCTGATGAAATAAAATAGAAGAGGATGCTGTCATATATAGTAAAGTTAAGAAATGTTTTGTGAAACTTTTATATATATACACAAATTGGGTCACAGTATAAAATGTATTTTTTTTCCCCTGTGACAATAGAGAAAAAAATCAAAAGCCCCTGCTATAAACCATGGAATCTTAATCTGGCTAATAGCGGGACTTTAACATGTTCATGCCTTTGTAATACTATATGCAAATGGTTTTGGCGGATAGGGAAGCCACAGTTTTTGTGGGGAAGGGAGCCACAATTTTCATCAGAAATAAACTTGGTAAGTCAGATAATCAGAGAGAAGGCACGTGTGGCCAGAATTTTATGAGCAATGTCAAGAACGATTCAAGAAAGGAGAAGATCAGATCACACAGAGCTTTGTAGGCTGCACAGGAGTTGGAGAGGGGTGAACAGAGTTAGAGCCTTTTAAGACATAGACTTAGGAGGATGTGTTGATTCATCATATGGAAGGTGATTGAGAGGGGAGAATGGTCAGTGACGATTCTTGTCCCATTTACTAGCTGGATGGATGGATGGACATGCCATTTACTATGATAGTGAACACTGGGAGGGAGAGATCTGGAGGGTTCAGTGACTTGTGACACCAACTACCCAGAGTTAGGCCAGACTTCCTAGGTGGAGGGCACAGTCCTCTACAAAAATGCCTTTACTTCCCATACTGATTGCAAGTTCCCCAGGCAAACCCCTCACTTCTGACCAGCTGGCTACAAATTCTTAGGTTCCCACTACCCACTCAGGTTCAATAATTCACTGGAACAACGCACAGAACTCAGAAAAGGGCTCTACTTATGATTAGGGTTTTATTATAGCAGAGGGATACAGATCTGAACCAGCCAAAGGGAAAGACACGTTGGGCAGGGTCTGAGAGGGTCCCAAATGCGAAGTTTTCATTCTCCTTTCCCTTTGGAGTCCGGCCGCCGGTAACCACCTGGCACATCAGTGTGTGACAGTATGTGGACTATGCCAACTAGGGAAGCTCACCTGGGCTCCAGTGTTCAGTTTTCACTGGGATTTCGTTATGGAGGCGTGAGATTGAATCATTGGCCATAAGGTTGAACTTCATCTCCAGCCCCCTCTGCTCCCAGAGGTTGGGCTGATACCATGTGGCTCAAAGCTCCAACCCTCTGGGCACGTGGTTGGTCTTACTGACGTGGCCAGCCACAGGCCCGACTCATCTCCTCAACACAGTCAGATGTGGCCTCAGGAACCCCATGCGAACAGTGAGGACACTCTTACCACTCAGGCATTCCAAGGAGTTAGAGGCTACCTTCCAGGAACCGGGACAAAGAGCAGCCAAATTCTGTATTCCTAGAGCTTAGAGGTTACCTCCCAGGAAGCAGGGACAAAAGGCCAGCCAAATTCTTTATTATCCTGGAGGCAAGGCAGGAAACGATGAAGTCACCTTTGGCCATGTTGGGAGGCACTTGTAAAGCTTCTCAAGTAGAGATACAGAATAAAGGAGGCTGGACTTAGGAGTTCCATCTGTGTTGGAAATGGACGTTTTCATATTGCTGTCTTATCATGTGTGGGTGAGATTGTTTCAGGAGTGTGTAGAATGAGAAAAGGAAGGGAACCTAGGCCAGTTCCTGTCTGTTCCTGAGATGCCATCTGGGAAGCTGTAAAACAGGCCCCTCCTCTAACGGGTTTCTCCCCACCCACCACCACCCCGGGCTCCTGAAACTTACAATTGAGCTCAGCGTCTTACTGCATTTTTTTCTCTTTATTCAAGCAGTAGCTCATAGTGTACACTTTTTTTCTGTATCACAAGAGGAATCCTCCAATGTTGTAACTATTTTTCAAACCTGATAATGCCTCTGCACAGGCATTTGGTTTACTTTTTAGCTTAGATTCTCTACATCAGCACTGTCCAATGGAACTCTCTGTAATGAAGGAAATGTTCTATATCTGCATTGTCCACTTGAAATGTGGGTAGTACAACTCAAGTGCTAAATTTTAAATTTAGTTTTTATTAATCTGAAGTTTAGTTTTAAAATATGTATATATTTTCTGTTAATAAACAATTAAAAATTATAGCCATTACTGATTAAAGACCTTACTTAGCCAAAGGAAAAATTCATTCTTGGAGTGTATATGCCTTCATAAATTTACTGCTATAATTTATACCATTTTTATATTGGGGGATTATTTGAGAAGGTTAAACCTATTTTCATTTTGTATTTGTAGGTTATACCTTATTCTCATCAAAATTGGTATGCTAATGAAAATACTTTGATTTTATTTTGCATTATTTGTAAATATTTAGAGAGTAAAAATATTGCTTATAAAATGGACAAGTCATATATTGAGTTTATGCATTAAGAATGACTTTTAAAATGTGTATTGCAGTGTTAGTATGTGAGAAGTGGCAACCCAAAAGCAACAACTTGAAAGATAAAGAAAAGGATATTGGCCGGGCGAGGTGGCTCATACCTGTAATCCTAGCATTCTGGGAGACAGAGGCGGGTGGATCGTTTGAGCTCAGGAGTTCGAGACCAGCCTAAGCAAGAGCG
>VBSM01003212.1:1095274-1110728 GCA_008086735.1 Cheirogaleus medius
AAAAAAAAAAAAAAAGATATTGTTTTTCTGTTTATAGATGGTCTTAGAAAATCTGTGTGTAGTATCCTTCCTTAGCATATTTTTTAAATTAAAAAGATATTTTCCTGTTGTCTTAACCATTGTGTCACATTTCCCTTGCTAGGAAATTGCAAGTAATAGAGATTTTTAAAAATACCCTTTACTGAATGTCTGCTGTGTGTCTGGAACTATTATGTTTTAGGTACATTTCATACATATTCTATTTAATCTGGCTGTCTCCAGAGCCCAAACACTTTAAATTGTCCTTTAAACGCAATCTGCTTTTTCGTTGCTCTTTATTATAAACAAAAACTAAAAGGGCAAAGCCCATGTTCCTGCTTGCTGTGCTGCCCTTATGGTCCCTGGCAGATCATCAGCACTAAGTAGCTTTCAGTCTGTTTGGAGTGGAGTCAGCCTCTGGGGGTGAGGGGGTGGAGTAGGCAGAGAAGGGGATGCACCTAGCCGCTGTGAAGGATCTGGACTGCAGCTAGAGCAGAAGGATGCAACTTTCGGAGCTTGCCTTTGGGGATAGGATATAGTTAGTACCGGCAAGGGGAGAGCCAGTCGGTGCTTTTTGTATGATTTGTGTTTAGTACATGCTATAGCAGAAATCTATATGGTCTTGATGCTTTTTGTTTTGAACATGTATTCTTTTTTATTCCACAAACTGTACTGTGACAAAAATTTTTAAATGAAAAGCATTATTCAGTATTCATTACCAAAAAGCAGTCTTCATTTTTTCCTTCCAGTTTTTCATACTGAATACCTATGTTTCACTTATTTATGACCCTAATATAGTTTTTATAATCTGCTTTACCTGATGTTACATCATATGCTTTTTCCATATATAAATATTTTCAAAAAACTTTTACAGTTGTTACGTAAATAATTATGGTTATATAATTTAATGTTTTTGAAGTTTTTATGCCCGTAGTTAATTTACAATTTTCATGCTCCCAACTGTGGGTAGATTGTTTTTAGTGGCATAGTTAAGCTCCTAAGATTGCTTCCTTCTCATTTTAAAGTGGCAGTGTAACGATGTCAGTTCCTCCTTTTCTTGGAATTAACTCAGAGGAATTAAGGAAAATAAAGAATAGAGTCCATCTTTGATGAAACTAAGAGAGAGCTGTAATTTGGAGGGCTGCTAAATCCAGTGAAACTCAAAGAAGTGTGGAAAGATGCTGAGAGGATTCTCAAAGTCTAGGTTTCAGATAAAGGTGGCAAAGCATAGTTCTAAGTGACTGGCGTACCCTGAGGTGAAACCAACAGTCCCCCGATTAGGACCACGGGAGTGGGTGCAAGAAGTAATAGCAGGAGCTTTGTTGGGTACACTTTGGTAAGAAGAAGCAAACTGGGCAGGCAGAAAGGAGTAATCACAGAAACAAACCGTATTTGTAGGAAGCGCAATTTCAGAGGACAGGAACAAAGGGAGGCAAGTTGCATTTTGAGCAGCCTTGAAACTGTCAATCTCTGTTGACTAAAATGAGGAAAAGAGTAAAAAAATCACTCTTATAAAGTACCCTGTGTTGGGAAAACTTTTGCTGGCCTGAGTTATGTCCCTGGCCTCTCCACCACATGAACTTCTACAAGTAGAAGCTGGTATAGTAAGAACTTGCCGCATACAGAAATAACTAATAATCAGGAAGCAACTAGTCAAGATCTGTACGATACTACAAGAAAAAAGGGAAGGAAAAAAACAACCATTGAAGATGGTGCTTGATGAAGAACAGTTACCAGAAAAACTTTACAGCAGAGACTTGAAGGTGGTGACCAAACATGTCACATTAAAAAATAAACACATTAGATCATTTGCCACTGTGGAAGATGAATTCAAAGCAGAGATGTAAGAAGGTATGTACCTTGTTCAAGAGGATGTAGGAAAGTAACAAAGGGAAATGAAACATGAACTGGAAAAACTTAAACAAGAAATATGATTAAAAGATATAACCATAATAGAAATTATGACCATGTTGGATGGTCAGGAGACCAGAATCTGCAGAAAGTACAGAAAGAGGATGATAAAAGTAAATGAAATTAGTAAAAGTAGTAGAAGAAAGTGACAGCTGAGGGAAAAAAAAGAACTGCAAACATGCATAATTTATGTCCCAAAAGAAGAGAACCTAAACAATGAAACAGGAAAAAATATGTATGTTTAAAGATATAATTGGAGAAAACTTTCTAAAAATAAAAGAAAATTTATATCTGCAAATTGAAAGGGCAGAGTGAGTCCCAAGAAAGATTGGCCTAGAAAAATCATTAGCAGGATATAGTTCTGTGAAGATGCTGAACTTAAATATAAAGAAACCTTTGAACACTCCAGACAAAAAGATCAAGCTACCTATACAGGGAGATGGAGGTCAAAGTGGCTTTCAGCTTTTCCGTAGTAACATTTAATGCTCAAAGACTGTGACTGGTGCCTATAAACTATTCAAGTAAAAGGAATTGATTTACACATTTTAACCCAGTTATTCCATCATGTAGAAAGGCATATACAATTTTTTTATTGTTCCTGGGAAGTATATATTTTTAAGAATACCTGCAGAAATTGGAAGAGGAAAATCTTCAGCCACCCAAGAAATAGATGGAAAAACAAGGGCAGAAAGACTGTCAGTTGGGCTCAAATTTATCTGTCTCTAGGACTAATACTAAATAGTTAAAGAACAAAATGTATATAAGCAATGTAATAATGTTAATATAGGTAATGTTATGATTATGTAATAATAAAGTAATACAAGATAAAACAGAAAGAGAAAGAGGGTAAAAGATGGTGGAAGTATCCTGATTTCTTTATTCTAGAGCTGGAAGTCAAAGTTTCATTTAACTGACAAGTCAAGAAATGGGTAGCCGGGCACGGGCCTGTAGTCCCCAGCTAATCGAGAGGCTGAAGCATGAAAATCCCTTGAGGCCAGGAGTTCTGAGCTGTGGTGTGCTATGCCGATTGGGTGTCTGTACTAAATTCTGCGTCAGTGCGGTGACCTCCTGGGAGTGTGGGACCACCAGGTTGTCTAAGGAGGGGTGACCTGGCCAAGGTCAGAAATGGAGCAAGTCGAAACTCCTGTGCTGGTCAGTAGTGGGGCGGTTCCTATGAATAGCCACTGTACTCTAGCCTGGGCCACATAGTGAGACCCTATCTCTGAAAAAACAAAACAGAGGTATAGTGTATATGAAAGAAAACTCCAAGAAAAATACTATTGAGTAAAACTAGGCAGGGGAGAAGTATAAACTTTGTAAGATTGTTATTACTCATCATAGGAAACCAATAGATACTGTGCATAGAAATAAAGAATTAAGTTATCCTATGAAGTTATAGTTATAAAAGTAATTCCTAGAACAAAAACATAAACCTCCCAAATTAAAGGAAATGTACACACACAGAAAACAGGCAGACACAGATGATACAGTGAAAGATTTGGTCTAAAAAGCCATAAAAAGTATGACACAAAATGTGTTCACACACACACATATATACACATTTTTATATAAATAAATATAAAAGAACTTTATTTAGCTAGTAAAGGAGAAACTCCAGATCATAAAACAAAACCCAAACCACATGCTATATACACACTATCCTCCCAGAGCAAAGTGACTTACGAGGATTGAGAGCAAATTCTTGAATAAGGACTTACTAAATGGCTGCAAAAAGGGAAAAGAATATTTCAGATAGAAAGTGTTAAATGAGACAAAGGGCAGTTTTCAGTGATAAAGGTGCAGACCACAAATATGACCTATCCATGCATCTAATAACTTAGCATCAATATTCATAAAGTAAAAACTATACTAACACAAGAAATATAGAAACATTTAATTCTCCTTTCTCAGTTAATGAAAAAGCAAGTGGAACAAAAATAAGGATTAGAAGACCTGGGAAAAATAATGAATACAGTAGATCTAATCTATAAATATCTAAAGGCAGCATTTACCTTATTCTAAGATGTCCATAGAACGTTCACACAAACATTGAAATATTAAGCCACAAAGTAAACCTCAGATCCATAGATGTAGAAATTATGTGGATAATATTCTCTGATTATAACATGATAGTGGACAAGAAAAATGAAAACATGTCCACATAAAAACTTGGACATGACTGTTCATAGCATTTTTTATAATAGCCAAAAAAGTAGAAACAACCCAAATGTTCATCAACTGATAAGGGAATAAATGTGATATATCTATATAGTGATATATTATTTGCCAATTTTGCAATGAATTACCAATACATGCTACAACATAGATAAACCTTGGAAATGTTAAATGAAAGATGCAGGCACAAGGAACCACATCGTGTATGATTCCATTTATATGAAATGTCCAGAATAGGCCAGTCTAAAGAGAAAGTAGATTAGTGGTTGCCTAGGGCTGGGAGGCATGAGAATTTGCAGAGATAGTTAAATGCTACATGGTTTCTTTTGGGGGTAATGAAAATGTTCTAAAATCGATTGTAGTGATACAATGCACGACTCTGTGAATATAGGAAAAGCCATTGAATCGTACTCTTCAAATGGATGAATTGTATGATATGTGAATTCTATCTCAGTAAAGCTGTTTTAAAAAAAGATACATTTTAAAATATGCTATGCACACATCTCAGGCCAAATGCTAAGACGGTACCCCGTAGGGAAACAGAGCTATCGAATAGAAGTTTCTGTGATGATGAAAAGTTCTTTATCTGTGCTATGCTGATACTGCAGCCCCTAGCCAAATGTACTCAGGAACTAAGGAACTGAATGTTTAATTTTGATGAGGTTTAAGCAGGCACATGTGGCTAGAGGCTAGTGAATTGGCCGACACAACGCTACAAGCTTGTCTTCAAGCCCGAGCTGCCCATCATCACTACCGTTGCTTAACATTGCTTCAGAGCTGCCAGCAACACAAACATGGGAAGAAGTCAAAAATACAAAAATTGGAAAGGAGAAGGTAAAATTATTATTTGCAGATGATGTGATGCTCTATACCTGGAAACCCCAAGAAAATAATCTGGAAAATATTACAAACAATAAGAAAATTCAGATGGTAGCAGGGTACAAAATTAAATGTACAGAAACCAAAATATTTTATTTTAAAATTTGCCAAATTGAAATTAGTGGAGAAGGAAGAGCCCCTTTAGTGCTGCCTGGTAATCCTCTCACACTTCATCCGTTTACCCCCAGCCCTCCTGGACCACCGTGGGACCCTTTTCCTCGCTCACACCCTTCACCAGGCCTTCCCCAGTCTTCACCCTCGGCCAACGGCTGCTTCTCATTTTTCTGGGAAAGTAGAAGCAGACTGAGAAGGCCTCTACGTGCTCCTACTCAGTATCCGCCTGTGCCTGTTGACACTGACTTTTCTTTCTATCTCTTGTGTATGATATCCTGTCCGCGACTCCTGAAGCACATTATGCCAGCAGTTGGTTCTTTCTCTCCTGCTGTCTCCCTTCCTGGGGGTGAGCCGTTTGTGACCCCACTTTGTCTTTCAGCTACTGACCCATTTTTCTGCTCATCTCAACGCCAAAACTTCCCCCAAAGTTGGTTGACCTGTAGTGCCTGTTTCTCTCCGATTTTCTGTCTCTGGAACCCATTCCAATCAAGCTTTTACCCTGACACTGCTCTAAAAATGTTCCTGTTAAAGGCCCCTTTGACCTGCAAGATGCTTAATGTAGTGGTCATTTCTCAGTCCTCAGTTCACTTGACGTGTTAGCATTTTTCCCTGGCTTCCAGGACACAGGCTTCTGGATCTACTCCTGCCTCCCCAGCTGATCCCTGGGGCTCCTTTGAAGCTACCCCTCAGCCCCCAGCCTCTTATTAGCAGAGAACCCCAGGACTCAGCTCTTGTGATTTTCTGCCCACCCTCATTTCTAAGAACGATCTTGTCTGTGACTTTAAATACCATCTAATGCGGATGAATCCCAAATGTGTAACCCTGCACAGACCTCCCGCCTGAACGCCAGGCCTTGCTATCCAGCCCCTTCCTTGGCTACCTTCATTTGGATGTCAGACTTAACAGGTCCAAAATCAAGCACCTGACCATCCCTGACCCCAGGTGTTTCTCCTTCAGTCTTCTCCATCTCTCTTCATCCTTTAGTGGTTCAGACCAGAAACCTTGGGGAATCCTAGCTCTCTCACACCTCACATTACATTCTCAGCAAATCCTAACAGCTTCATTTTCACAGTATCAGTAATCTGGTCATCTCTTGCAACCTGCACCTTTATCTCCACCTGGATTATTCCAGCAGCGCCTTCCTCACTGGCTTCTCCGCTTTGCCCCTTCCCCTATAGCTGGTTCTGAGCACAGCAGCCAGTGTGGGCCTTTTATTCTAAATGTGAATCAGGCCAGGGCTGTAAGGTGGCTCACGCCTGGAACCCCAGCACTGTGGGAGGCCAGGGCCTGAGGCCAGGAGTTCAAGAGCAGCCTGGGCAACACCCCGAAACCCCATCTCTGAAAAAACTAGATAGTACATATTTTGCTTGTTTACTTTTTGTCTTCTCCCTCTACTATAGATTATAAATTTCATCAAGGCAGAGATTTTTGCCTGTTTTATTCCCTGCTGAATCTCGAAGCACAAAAATGCTTGTCACTTGCTGGTGGTCGACAGGTATTTTTGAATGAATGAATGAGGAAATAGATTGGAGGAAGAAGAGACCAGTTAGAGGCACAGAATCCCGTGAGGAAAGCTACTTTAATAGTTGAAGCAAAAGCTATTCATTTCTTTCATTTGATCCTGGTGTTTCCTTGAATACAGGCACACCTCAGAGATACTGTGGGTTCGGTCCCGACCACCACAGTAAGGCAAGTTGCACATGTTTTTTGGCTTCCAGTGCATGTAAAAGTTATGTTTACACTATACTGTAGTCTAAGTGTAGAGTTACAGCATTATGTTAAAAAAAAAACAACAGACATACCTTAATTTTAAAATGCTTTAGTAAAAATAAACTGTAGTTACAGGTGTCAAAAAATCCTTATTGCTAAAAATGCTAATGATTATCTGAGCCCTCAACAAGCCACAGGCTTCTTGCTGATGGAGGGTCTCGCCTTGGTGTTGACGGCTGCTGACTGATCAGGGTGGTGGTTGCTGAAGGTTGGGGTGGCCCTGGCAATTTCTTAACATAAGACATCAGGGAAGTTCGTGGCATCGATTGATTCTTCCTTTCACGAAAGATTTCTCTGTAGCATGAAGGGCTGTTTGATAATGTTTTACCCACAGTTTCTTTCAAAATTGGTATGAGTCCTCTCAAACCCTGTTGTTGCTTTATCAGCTACATTTATGTGATACTCTAAATCCTTTGTCGTCATTTCAGCAATGCTCACAGCATCTTCATCAGGAGTAAATTCCATCTCAAGAAAACTCTCCCTTTGCTCATTTATAGAAGCAACTCATTCATTCAAGGGTTATGAGATCGCAGCAATTCAGTCACGTCCTCAGGCTCCACTTCTAATTCTAGTGCTCTTGTTATTTCCACCCTGTCTGCAGTTATTAATACTTCCTCCACTGGAGTCTTGAGTCCCTCAAAGTCATCCATGAGGGTTGGCATCAAATTCTTCCTAACTCCAGTTAATGTTGATATTTTGACATCTTCCCATGAATCACACATATTCTTAATGGCATCTAGAACGGTGAATCCTTTCCAGAAGGTTTCCAATTCATTTATTCCATCAGAGGAATTACTGTCCATGGCAGCTATAGCCTTACAAAATGTATTTCTCACATAATAAAACTTAGAGTTAGGATTGCTCCTTGATCCATGGGCTGCAGAGTGGATGTTGTGTTAGATATGAAAACAACATTAACCTCCTTGCACCTCTCCCTCAGCATTCTCAGGTGACCAAGTGCATTATCAGCGAGCAGTAACGTTTTGAAAGGAATCTTTTATTCTGAGCAGTCTTAATAGAAGAATATTCCGTAAACCATCCTGTCAACAGATGTGCTGTCATCCAGGCTTCATTGTTCTATTTATAGAGCACAGGCGGAGTAGATTTAACCTAATTCTTAAGGGCTCTAGGATTTTTGGAATGGCAGATGAGCATTGGCTTCAACTTGAAGTCACCAGCTGCATTAGCCCCTAACAAGAAAGCCTGTCCTTTGATGCCATGCCTTGACTTCTCTCTAGCCATGGTTATCCCAGATAGCATCATCTTCCACTATGAGGCCCTTTTGTCTACCTTGAAAATCTGTTGTTTAGTCGGTGATCTTAGCTAGATCTTCTGGGTAACCTGCTGCAGCTTCTCCATCAGGACTTGCTGCTTCACCCTGCACTTTTATGTCATAGAGACAGTTTCTTTCCTTCAGCCTCATGGTTCACCCTCTGCTAGCTTCAAACTTTTCTTCTGCAGCTTCTTCATAGAATTGAAGAGGATTGGGCCTTGCTCTGGATTAGGCTTTGACTTAAGGGAATATTGTAGCTGGTTTGATCTTCTATTTAGACCCCTCAAACTTTCTCTGTATCAGCAATACTTTCTTATTGTGGGTGTGTTCACTGGAGTAGCACTTTCAGTTTCCTTCAGGAACTTTCCTTTGCATCCACACTGTGGCTGTTTGGTGCAAGAGGCTTAGCTTTCAGACATCTCAGCTTTCAACATACCTTCCTCACTAAGCCTAATCATTTCTAGCTTTTGATGTCAAGCGAGAAATGTACCACAATTCCTTTCACTTGAATACTAGAGGTCCTGTTGTAGGGTTATTCATTTCAATATTTTTGTGCCTCGGGGAATAGGGAGCCCTGAGGAGAAAGGAGAGGGACAAGGGAAGGGCCAGTTGGTGGAGCAGTCAGAACACACATTTACTGATGAAGGTCACTGTCTTCTATGGGTGTCTTTTGTGAGGCCCAAAAACAATTACAGTGGTAACATCAAAGATCAGTGATCCCAGATCACCATAATAGATAAAATAATGAAAAAATGTGGAATATTGCACCAATTACCAAAATGTGACATGGAGACACAGTGAGCACATACTTTTGGAAAAGTGGTACCAATAGACTCACTCCGTGCAGTGTTGCCACAAACCTTCAATTTGTAAAAAATGCACTATCTGCAAAGCACAATAAAACAAGGTATGCCTGTAGTCATTTTCCCTTTGTTTATAGTGCATTCTTCTTTCTTCTTGAAACGTGAACTCCTCCAGGCCAAGGAGTAGTTTCTTGCACCTCCTTGTTGCCCCAGCAAATTAATGTTCACTGATGAGGAAAGGTAATTCTCGTTTGGCTGTAAGCACCCAGGTTACTCTTTTTTTTTTTTTTTTCCTAGTTTTTTTTCCTTGTGCTAACATTTTCTACTGTTACTCTCATTTATTTGACATCACAGACATTGCGTGTATTCCCATTGAATACTCCTGCAAAACAGAGAGTCTTTAGTATAAATAGGGTAATCCACGCAGTAGTATTAATAACCACGGCAGTACTAAAACCGCTGATGGCTTCCATGCAGGCCCAGTGGAAGTACTGTCACTTCAGCAATGGTGCAACCTACTCACAAACCCTGCTTGGCAGCTCTCATGTGTCACGGCTTTCATCAACTTTAGGGCAAGAATCATTCCGTTCTAACAGATGGACATGAATTTAACCAGACAATAAACCATGTATGTGCCATCAGTATGTTTGCGGAGGGCATGATTCCCAGTACAGAACTTTTAGGAACAGCTGTCTTATCATGAGCTACTGTTTCTTGGTGAGATGATTTGTTAACCTAATTCTGAAAGAGATTACATTCATAAAGTTAATCTTTCAGTGGCTTCCCCACTACCAGCAGCCTGATTATTTTGGGGGACAATTTTTATAAATAAAAGTTATTTACATGAGAGTGTATTTTTAAAGCAAGGTGAGGAAGACTTTATTCAGGACCGTCGTGGTAGGTATAGGGACTGTTCCAGCAGGGTCTTGCAGCAGGGGAAAGAGATTGGGCTCATTTCCTAATACTGCAGGGGCAAGTGGGATGCATAGCCAAAGAGTAGGGTGGGGGACAGGGATGGGAAATGGCTAAGGAAATATCCGGAGTAATAGGAGAGTCTAGCTCAGCCAACCTCACAGAATTCTTGCTGAAGGCAGGCCAGGGTGATCTGACATCCCCTGAGAGCTCTGTTTACATAGATTTTTAAAAACTGGTGTGATGTTTTCTTTCCAGATTTGGTGTAATTTGTCTAAACGGGTTTGTTAACCCTTTTTTGCATGGCCAGCGACTTGTCTTAGTGCCTTTGGGGGATGCAGATCATTAATTGTGAGCAGTCATTTTTTTTTTTCTTGATGCTTTTTTCATTTAGCACTTCTGTTAAATTACTGTGTTAACTATTACTTGAATGGTTTTAGCTATACAGTTCTTTAAAAATACAATTCTTTTGTCTTTCTGCTTCTTTCTGTCATTATCTTCAGAGAAGATGTTTCATTCTCTCAACAAACAATGCTTTCCCCATGGAACCTGTGCAAATTAAAATATGAAGTGCTTGTTCGTTTTGCATTCTTTAGAGGGTAACTTCTATTGGTGTACATTTTCACTGGCATGATCTGCCAGGCAAAGTATAAATTGCTGTAAAACTGGAAAAGTGTTTGAATGAGTAAAGCAGATGTTCTCTTAGCATGGAGCAGATGTAAAACTCGCAAGTGTCTGTCTAATAAAATATAGCATTTGGTTCTATACAGCTGGTGCCAGATTGCCAATTAATCATGTTTGAATGTATTTTTACTAATTAGATCCCCCTCTGTTCTTTACACATTCTGGGTATACTAAAGAAAGGAATGGGACACAAAAGCTTTCTACTTTTAGTACTTTGAGCAATGTTTTTTCTTGTTCCCCAGTCTTTTATTGTTAGGCTCATATAGGCTAACCTTTTATCCTTAAGGACCCTCCAGTCTGATTTGGGGATGTAGGTTTAATGTTAGGATATTCCATTGAAGGCAACAGTTAGTACTTTGAACACTTTAAGGCAGCTGGAGAAAAGAAAAGGAATGTAATTAAACTTAATCTTTTTTTCTTATTTGCATGAACAAAAGCTAGTATTTGCTCACTCAACATCAATTCATAGCCTCTATAGTTATTTGAGCAGGGATTTGAACATTATAGAAACAAGTGATACCAGTTTGGTTTTATGTTATCAAAAGCAATAGAGCAGTTTTTCTCAAAGATTAAAGAAGAACTAATAAGAAGAGTTGCCTTTGCTGCTATGAAAGAACACAAATCAGTAGCAACTGTGACAAGTAAAAAAACTATATCATTCTGTACTGTCCTTTTTATAAAGCAAGTGTGCTAATGAAATTAAATTTCAGAACCTGGTGGGCTTTTTTCTTTTTATTTTTATTGAGACAGGGTCTTGCTCTGTTGCCAGGGCTAGAGTACAGTGGCATCATCATAGCTCACTGCAGCCTCCAACTTCTGGGCTGGAGCAATCCTCCTGCCTCGGCCTCCCAAAGTGCCAGGATTATAGGTGTGAGCCACTGCACCCAGCAGTGGGCCTTTTGTTCATGCTTGATTTCCCCAGGATAAATTTGTTTTCTGTGAAAGGACAATCTATAAGAAGGTTGGCTACCCTACCTCCCATTTTTCTAAAAAGAATTAGTTAACAATGATATTAAAAAAGCATTAATAGTTTGGTTTTTGGAGTTGGTGATTGGATATTTACACTCAAATAATTAAGAGAAATTTTTTCAATGCTTTATTCATGAATTGATTTATTATACTTTTTTAATGAATAGGAGAAGTATTTAAAGAAATATTTAGAGCTACAAATTTTTTTAATAAGTATTTAAAGGGTAGTAGAAATATATTAAATAATTTCTAGATCTGAAGATAAATAGCGTGAGTGGTTCTTTTAATGAAATGTTTATTACCATTTGAAAATTAGTTGGAGGTAGGAAAAACAGATATGCTAAAAGAAGTTCATCAGCTAGAAAGTAAGATGTTCCTTGTTTATTGTCTTCCCCTGATAAAGTTGGGTTTGTGAAACATGGATCTACTGTAATGTGAAAAAAAACATAAATGGAAATACATTTTAGATAATGTGTTGCAGATTCTAGAATCTGATTTTTTGAATACTGGTGTAAAAGAATTTATAATGACATAGATTGTAATTTTTGTTCATTTATATAATACATGCACAGTTGAATATCCCTTATCTAAAATGCTTAGGACCAGAAGTGCTTTGGATTTCAGATTTTGGAGTATTAGCATGTTTGATATCTTGGGAATGGGATCCAAGTGTAAAAATGCAATTCCTTTATGTTTCATATATACCTTACACACATAGCCTGAAAACAGTTGTATATTTTAATAATTTTGTGTATGAAACAAAATTGTACATCGAACAATTAGAAAACAGAGATGTCACTTTGTTGACAATCGGTTGTTTGATATCACCATCATTCCTGACTCTGAATTTCTATATTGCCTTTATAAGCAATCATTTTCTCACATTTATTCACATACAAATACTTAACAGTAAAAAATAAGACAGTGAAAAAATAATGTGTTCAGAATAACTTGTGGCATCATGTTGACTCTCAACAAGTTTTGAATTTTGGCGTATTTCAAATTTCACATTGCAGATTAGGGATGTTCAACCTTTTATAAGAGTATTAATAATATTATTCTGGAAAGTCTCCTCCATACTTATTACCATTGCCTCCATATTTTATGTTAATGATTTAAATTTTTAAAAAAGTATTTTGCAACCAAACTGATTAATAGCTATTAATCTGAAGTTCTTCTAAGTTTAAATACTTATCTAAAAGCAGTTTAAATATTTCATGTATCCATTTACCTACATGAACATCTTTCCACCAAGGTTACACTTGTCAAAGTAACATTCATATGTAAAAGATCTGCCTCATTTGATGAAAAATGCCTTGTATTCATAGAACAAAAAGAAAATTATCAATCTTATGTTGTTAGCTTTTTGGCATCTGTCTAATGCAATTATATTTCTTTTCATTTGGGAGATTTTTTTAATACCGTTCCTGTTTTCCTATTTTGTATCTCATTAATATTATATGGGTATGGTGATATATTTTCAGTTTTTTAAAGTGTAAACATTCACAAAAGTAGAATAGTATGATAAATTCTTTTTATCTGTCACTGAGCTTCAACAATTATCAGCTTTCTGTTCTTGTTTGCCACAATTTGAGACTATATTTTTAGAGATTTTTCTCTTTTAAGTTGTAGTTTCCGAATCCTTTCTGCAGTGACAATACGTATTTAAACAAAACTGGGTCATGTAAACCCAGAGATCTAACTTTTTTCAGGAAGTGGAGCGAGAAATCTCATTCAGAACAGAATGCGGACTGTATTATTCCTACTACAAGCAAATGCTGCAGGCTCCAACCCTCATGCAAGGTAATTATAACTAATAGTCTGATTTGGGGTCTTCTCTATTCTTTTTAATATTTTAGTCAAAAATACTTTGCATGGAAGCATTGTCAATGCTCTGTAGATCTTGTGTAGTTTCTCCTTGTTAATGTCTGATCATTCTATGGAAATGTTTTTTGCTCTGGAAGAAGTTATATAATACTTTATATAACTCTCTTCTCCTTGCCTTCCAGCTCCACTCTGTCCCAAAAGTAATTTCTTTGTGATTTCTTGGTTTTGTTGCTGATTTTTCTCATGATCATTTTGGAAGCAGTCTTTGCAGGTGAAAGGAGTATTGTCTGAGAACTGGAGGCATTTGGATAGTATCAATGAAAATTACAGTTGTCCCGCTTGTCCCCATTCCTTCCTTTATTTTGCAGTTGCCATTTTCCTACATTTTCACTTTTCCTAAGTGGTTTAGAGCCCACACTGTTTACCTTTACTCCATCTAACGAAAACCCCTAGAAGGATCTCTTCTACTTAATACATCCCTGATGTGCTTAACATGGGCATACATGACAGAGAACCGCCCTTTTCTGGACTTTACTTGGATTCAGCTATGTTTTGGCGAGAATTCTTCTCAGGTGATGTTTTGTACATCGGACTGTATAGCAATAGGAGACATGAAATTTTGGTTATCTTTGTTTTTGTGTCATAGAAATTAATCAGTGTTGATAGCCAGACTCATCCACAGTAAGGCCAGTTATGCACCAGCCTTTCTCTTAGGGCTTAGCAGCCCTTGATTTTGCCTGTGTCTGTTACTTCCCTAGGGCCCCGTCAGTCGGGGAACTCTGAGGTGCAGTTTGTACAGGAAATGCAGGCTAAGTATTGATGTGTTTCCCCTGTAGTTGATCCTCGTTATTCACAGATTCCATATTTGCAAAATCACCTGTTTGCTAAAATTTATCTGTAACACCAAATTCAGTACCCATGGCGCTTTCACAGTCATTTACGGACATGTCCAGAGCAGTGAAACATTTTAGTCACCGACGTGCATGTTCCTAATAGAACCAGTGAGGTGACACTCTGCCTTCTTGTTTGACATAGTAGAGCGTCCTTTCTCAGTCTAGTGCATGCTGTGCTTTTTAGTTTTGTTTGTTTGTTTGTTTTGCTGTTTGTTGGTGGTGTTGCAGTTTATAGTGTCCCCCCAGCATAGTGCTAAAATGCTGTCTACTGTTCCTGAGCTCAAGAAGGCTATGATGAGCCTTACAGAGAAAACACATTGTTCAATAAGCTTCATTTAGGCATGAGTTATAGCACTGTTGGCTGTGAGTTAATGGATTAACACTGTAGGTATAAGAAAGTGTCTTAAATAGAAACACACATAAAGCAAGGCCCTGTGTTGATCAGTTGATGCAAACAGACTCGTAGGAGCCCAGCCTTTGTTTCCTGTTCACTGGGTCAGTATTTACCAGTTCAGTTTTTACTGCAACTTCATAGAACATAACTGCTGGGCATAATGAGACTTGCCTGCATTTACTAGCTCTCAAAATTACGAGTTGCTTCAGTAGCATCCTCTGAACAGTGGTCCTCACTGGGGGGGCATTTGTGTGCCTTGGGCACATCTGGAACATCTAGAGACGTTTCTGGTGGTTACAATTAGGGGGCAGGGAGCTGCTGGAATCCAGTGGGCAGAGACCTGGGATGCTGCTGAACTCCCCACAGCACATGGGCGGCCCCCACAGCACAGGGTCTCTGGCCCAAATCTTAGCAGTGCTGAGGCGGAAGAACTGATCTAAAGGCACATGATGAGTGTTTGCTTTCTCAGTGTCACCGCAGACTCAGCAGTTGATTTATGTTAATTTTTGTCATTCATTAAGATCATTCTTTTAGAACATTTCAAACATATAAAAACAATAGAATCCTCTAACGGGTTTCTATGTGTCTACCAACCAGCTAAAAGTTACCAACTCATGACCAATCTTGTTTCCTCTGTATCCCTGCCCTCAGCCTGGATTATTTTGGAGTAAATCCAAGACATCACATTGCTTCAGCTATAAATATATCAGTATGTTTCAGCAGTCGGTGTTCTTATTTCCAGTTGTCTTACAGATTTTTCATACAGTTTTTGAGATATCCAAATAAAGCCTGTACATTACAGTCAATACGTATTTTTTTTTTTTTTTTTTTT
>VBSM01003212.1:1110887-1152723 GCA_008086735.1 Cheirogaleus medius
CCTCGGCCTCCCAGAGTGCTAGGATTACAGGCGTCAGCCACCGCGCCCGGCCTGTATTTTTAATTGTTTCTTTAAATCTGTCATTATCTTTCCATCTTTTTTCTTGTAATTTTTTTGTTGAAAACACTGATTTACTATATAAAGAAGTTTTCGACCTTCCACATTTTACTGGAACCTCATGGTGTCGTATAATGTTTCTCAGTTCCCTGAGTTTCCTCCTGTTGATTGGTGGGTAGATCTGGAGTCTCGCTCAGATTTAGGTCCTGCTTTTTGGTCAGACTACTTCCTAGACGGCGGTGTGTACTTTTACATCAGATGCACATAATGTCTAGACTGTCTCTCCTGGGCTTAGACTGATCCATCAATTATTAAGTTACTGATTAGCCTTTCACCTAATGGTTTAGAACCACCAATGACCATTACCCAAATTTGTTAATTTCATAAGGACTTAAAAATGGTGATACTCTAATTCTATCATCCATTCTATCATTATTAGATAGAATTTATTTCTAAAGAAAAACATTTTCTCATCACCTATTTGATGACACAGTTTAGTTCATAAAGGAAAGGCAGGAAAAATATTTGGCCTTTCCCTTTATTGTTTTTAGAATGAGTTGCCTTTCTACCATCTTCTTAAGATTTTGGTTTTAAGTATCATCATAAACTTGTGGATTTTTAACATAATTAATGTGTTTTGATCCTTTGTATTCTTCTTCTTATATTCAAGTTGCCCAATGTTTGTCCACTGGAATCCTTTCAGATTAGGTTGACTGCTGCCTTTTTGATGTGACTCCAAGGGTCTTTGAAAACTACCTTGGTTTTGGGCATGACAAGATATTTTGGTCCCATTTGGTATATTTCCTACACCTGATCTGGAATCAGCCATTTGTTAAAGGAGCTCTAGTTCTTTTTAGTAGCTATTTAGAGACCACAGTTTGGGTATAAGGGACATTAATTTCTACTAGATTGGTCATTGTTTCTAGGCCTTATTTTAGTGAGCAGAGCTAGGAAATGTAAATATTTTTTCCTAAGAGAAAATATGAACATAGCTATTTTCAGTTCAAAGTTAGGATAACTGGGTTTTTACTTTTTGATTTTGTATTTGTTTCTCTTTTCTCCTTAAGTTGAAAACTTGGGTTCCATATGATATTAAGGTTATCACTTGTTTTATGCTACTATGTGTGATACTTTCAAAGTAACAATAATAATATTGCTACTAACAATATGATTACCTGAAAACAGTTTACACTGCCTTTGGAGTTCTTTTTCTCATTAGGATATAACCCACCTAGTCACATTCCTCTGTTTTCAAGTCACTTGAAAGAAAGAGTTCCCTTTTTTTGTGACCAAGCCACCAACTCAATAAGTTTCTTTGTTATATCTTGCTTTTGGTTTTCAGGGATTGTGTTGTAAGATTTTTTATTTACCTTTTTTATACTTGCAAAAAAAGTTTACACAGTTCTAAGTAAAACTATATAACAGGGAGCATTCAGAGAAGTCTACCTGTTCCCTCTACCCTGTTTCCTTCCTTACTCTTCAGGTAACCATTCTTATGGATAACCATTTTTATTAGTTTTTGTTTCATTCTTCCACTTTTAATATTTTTAATATAAGCAAATACTTTAATATATTCACATTTCCCCACTGTTATAGAAAAAAATCTGCTTACTATTTACGTATACACTGTTCTCTATTTTGGTTTTTTTCACTTAATAAAAATCTTGGGGATTGCTCTATAATATAAAATAAAGATACTGATCCTTTTTGCAACTACATAGAGCTCCTTCGTATGGAGCACTGTGGTCTCTTAAAGGCCTTGCTCAGGTGGCACGTCCACTCGCTTGCCATCGGTCAGAGCAAGGCAGATGGCCAGACCCAAACTGGGAGTGGGGAAGGCTGCTCTCCCAGAAGGGTACTGTCTGGGGGAGAACACTCTCCTGGAGGAGATACTACGGTCGCATGGCAGGAGGCCAAGGCGGGGAGATATAAAATCCCCTTGCCCAAATTCCTATAGTAGAACCATGTGGGTTTTTTTCATTGCCATCACAAAAGTTCTAATTTACCTATGTTTGTGTAAACATTTAAATAATGTCCATCTAGTGTGTGGTGAGCTCTTTGAGGGCAGGACTGTGTTTTTTGCTATTATATCCCTAGTGCCTTCCATACTCCCTGGCACATATTAAAGAATCTGTGAATAGTTTCGAATGAATGAATAATTATAAGTGCAGTTATTTCCTTCCTGATCTTTCAAATATCAATCTTAGGTTTTCACGGCTTGATATATGATAATAAAACTGAATCTATGAGGACAATTAACCTCCTTCAACGAATGAATATTTACCAAGAGGTTTTTCTCAGTATTTTATATAGAGTTCTACCCATACAGGTATGTTGTGTTGTGTGACAACGATATGTTAATATCAGATGAAAGTCAAAATCTGCCATTCTGAGTTGAAAGTTTTTGCATATGTTCTGTGGTCTTCAGTTTGTTTGGTAAAAAATCAGCAATACCCTGATTTTCTCCATGTATATTGCGAACTTTGCTTTCTATTAATATATAAATAGATACTGCTTTTTATTTATATTTTATAAGATATAAGATTTTTATACATATATGCCTCCCGACGTATATTGTAATAGATGTGTGTCGTCTTAGAAGCTAATACATATTTTCATTTGGAAATGTATAATCACTCCCGATTTATCTTTCCGATTAAAAACTTATAAGATTACCATATCACAGTGAAAATTGGGCAAAGTTAGGTGTAAAACTGGTCTAGAGTAGAGAATGAAGCTGGACTCTCGTGGACTTCCCCCCTCTTCTTGGTGGTGGGAGGAAAGGCTGTTTGCACGAGACGGGTGATGTGGGCTTCCTGCTGGGAAGTAACAGCAAGCGCCTGGATATTACATTTTACCATAATATTTTTTAAATGACAACAAAGAGGGTTAGGGCTTCTCTGACGAACATTTTTTATTGTTCCCTTTACAGAAATATTTAGAGCCAGTTTATTTTTATATTTACACCTTATTTGGACTGCAGGCGATCTATGTCACAGCGCTTTACGTAACCAGCTGGCTCCTTAGTGGCACGTGGCTGTCGGGGCTGTTAGCGGCCTTGTGGTATGTCACAAATAGGTGAGTTGGCATCAGTGTGACTCTCTTCTTTCTAAAACGAGAGTAAAGATGCAGTTACTTCATTTGTAGTTCAAAGAAATTTCTTCTGCCACGTGTGTTTGGGTAGGAGCATTTTCTCTTTGGTTTACCTAGTGTTTTATACATTTTTCTTACTTGGTAAGGTAGAAAGTGCTACTTATATATATTTCCAGCTGAGGGACAAGACATTGAATGGCAAGTCAAGAGTAACTTCCATAGTGACCCTAATTCTGTTACTTGTGTGCTGTGGGATCAGTATTTCTCCAGCCATGCAGCTCCCCTCTTAAAGGGTTTTAATGATATTTTCACTGTCCATCTCAATAGGGTTGTGTGCAGCTCTCCATTAGCAAAGCCGTACAAATGCAAGGAAATTCTTACATTGTTTGATAGATATCTATTATTATTTGATAAACACTGGAGCCTTATGAAATAGCATTTTTAAAAAACATATTCAAGATATATTGAATTATTGCCTGACCTACAGTAGCAACACCAATAGTAAGTAAGAGTGTTAAAACTTGAACACGAGTTCTAATATAGGGGTTTTTTTGGTAATCCTGAGCAAATTACTTTTATTGTAACCCTGTTGGGTGCTTAACTATATGCCAAGTACTTTACAAAATGCTTTGTATGTATTCTTTTAGCAACCTTATAGAGTAGGTACTATCATTATCCCCATTTTAGAGATGAGTAAATTGAGGCTTAAAATGTTAGTTTTTTGTATATACACACACACACACTCACATGTAGGTGTGCATTTTGTGTGTGTCATTCATTGACTGGCTAGTATGTGCAGGGGTGGTCATGATGCTGAGCGTACAAAGGTGAAAAATTGTACTTACCCTCTTGGGGTTCACATTCTAGAGAGGCAGGAAGCCTTTATAACTTATTGCCAAAGACAAACTTAAGACTAAAGTATAAAGCACTAAAGAAATACAGAGAAGAAGAATGCATAGCATTGCATATTGACATTAATGAAGTTAGAAATTAACGTAAGAGGTGCTTTGATGGGATATATTTGTGGGCTGAGGAATCACGCTGACATGGGCCCGAACACCAGTTCTACCACTTACCAAAGCGTAGCCGTGGACAGATCGCTTACATTTTCTCAGTTGGCATGGGGATGATGATGATGATGATAAGGACAATTATTGAGAACCAGTGACCAAAATCTAAGTGTACCTATCCTTAATGTAATACACCTTTCACTTTAGGAAATCTTTGAGGAAATTATTGTGAAAATTATCATTTCAGCCATTCGTGTTTTCTTTTGTGCAGAATAGATACCACAAGAGTTGAGTTTACCATCCCACTGAGGGAGAACTGGGCACTGCCATTCTTTGCAATTCAGATAGCAGCAATTACATATTTCTTGAGACCAAACTTACAGCCTCTTTCTGAAGTAAGTCTTTATAAAAGTTTATATATGTCTTAATTCCCCAATTTTATATAAGAAGCTTCAAAAAACGCAATGTGCATAGTGTCCCAATGCATGTGAATAGTTCTTGTTCCATGACCAGTTTTTTTTAACTCGAGTTAAATTAAATTCTTTATCTGAGCTTTTTCCACTTTCCAAAGAAAATGTTTTCGTTTTTGATGTTAAAAATGTCCTCTACATAATCTACCCTTAAATAGTTGGAGCAAACCCACACACAGTTTCTGAGAAACTGTCAGAATTTTTAAGCCATTGCTCTTGAGATGTGATTTGGTGCATTATTGCCTCCATTATAGTGTGGAATACACATAGCGTATGTGAATATTTATATGCAGAGTGTCACTTTATGATATTTAGAGCTTAAATAACAAATGCAAGGGTTTTCAGAGCAACAGTGTATGGCTTTTCTATCTGGTTTATAGAGATATTGGCTGCTCTTGATAAAACTTGTCTGCAAGGTTTTTTATTACTAGAGACATGTAAATTATACAAAGGTTTTCTTTTTACAGAGGCTGACACTTCTTGCCATTTTCATATCAACTTTTCTCTTTAGCCTGACATGGCAATTTAATCAATTTATGATGCTGATGCAGGCGTTAGTGCTGTTTGTACTGGACTCCTTGGACATGCTGCCAGCAGCGAAGGTACGCTTTATTTTCTCATTTGAGATTTTCACTGTTCAGTGTTTTGTATCATAGAATGAGACGAAAATATGCAAGTACTTCATGATAAAATTGAAGCTCCTTCTTAGAGCTAAGTATGCTGAGGTCAATTGATACTGAGTAATTTACACAGCCTTGTTTGACCATCTTAACTTTTATTCTGCTTGTTTCAAGTTAAAAATGGATTTATTTGGCACATAAATGTCTAGGTCAATTGTTATTTATAGAGATGACTTAAAATTTAAAATATAAGGTAGCTCTTTCAAAATTTCTTACTACATATTGCCTTATGTGCAAAGAACTCAGTGGGTATGTAACAACTTTTCTGTAGTACTTCATAAAATTTTCATAGTAACATTTAACCAGTATAGGATGTGAATTCCTGTTGACTGGCCAGAAGAAATAAGGAATCCCGTATCTGTCTCTCAGTGTCTGCTGCTGTCATTTAATCATATGTGGTTTTTTCACGTGTGCCAATGTGTACATTTTTAATGTGTACATTTGTGTGCTTTTTAAAAATTGCTCATAGTTACATTGTTAGTGAAGGCCGTATGAGGAGCAGTAATGAGGCACCTCTTCCCTTCCCAGCCAGGGTGGTGTCAGCAGAGGCCTGCAGGGAGCCTAAACTTTCACCTTCGCTCAGTAAGGAAGCACATCGTCCTCCTGCCCCCCAAATGTCAGTGGGACCTCTAGACTTTCATCTCTATCTGGAAATAATGAGACAGCATTTTTCTTTCCATACCAGCATAGAACTGGCCTGGTGCTATGGTTTGAATGTTTGTGTCTCCTCAGAATTCATATGTTGAAATCCCAACCCAAGGTGATTGTATTAGGAGGTGGGGCCTTTTAGGAGGTGATTAGGGCCATTGTAAAATAGGCACAAGGGAGCTTTTTCACCCCTTTCACTGTGTGGGGACACAGTGAGAAGGTGCCATCATTGAACCAGCTAGCAGGCCCTCTCCAGACACTGCGTCTGCCAGCTCCTTCATGTTGGACTTCCCAGCCTCCAGAGCTATGAGAAATAAACTTTTTGTTCATAAGCTACCCAGGTGATGGTATTTTGTTATAGCAGCCTGAACAGACTAAGACGTGTGGTGTGAGAGGAGTCCTGCTGACACAGAAGATTCAAGTAAGAGCCAGAGTTCTGTGGTGTGATAGGATACACATGAAAATCACTCTTTATATTCCTGGAGAATCAGGAAAATCTCTCTTGAGTGAAAAGAAACAATCAACAGGTGCCAACACCGAGACACACAGAAATTGGAATTATCCGACAAGGAATTTAAAGCAGCCATCACAGAAAAGCTTTGTTGAACAATTACAGACACACTTGAGACAAATAAAAATATAAGTTGTAAGCAAGAAATAGAATATTTAAGGAAGCAAATGGAAATTTTGGATTTGAAAAATTTCAGTAACCAAAATTAAAAACTTGGGGGATAGGCCCAACAGCAGAATGAGATGGTCAGAGGAAAGAATCAGTGACCTTGAACGTAGTCTAAAATTCATGTAATCAGAATCCCAGAAGGAGAGGAGAAAAGAGTATGAGGATGAAAAAAAATATTCAAAGAAATACTTTTTGAAGAAACAACTGAAATTTTCTTAAATTTGGCAAAATATAGAAACCTGCAGAATCAAGAAGCTGAGCTAATGTCAAATAGGATAAACCAAACAGAGCCTCACCAGGTGGATTTTTTGTAGAAATTGAAAAGCTGATTCTAAAATTCATGTGGAAACTCAAGGGACCCAGAACAGCTAAAACAATTTTGAAAAAGAAGAGTAAACTTGGAAGACTCACACTTTCTGATTTCAAAACATACTACAAAACTGTAGTGATCAACACAATGTAATACTGGCAGAAGGATAGATATTAGGTCATTAAATGTGAAATGTCTGATTTCAAATCAACAGTGTATCTTTGTTATATCTCAATCAAGAAGCAGTACAATTAAAGTGTGCACCTAAACTATCGACACACAGTGTTGCCATCGTAACAGTAGCTTGTTTATGCCAGCAGCTAAGAAGCCTGGAGAGCAAGTGGCAATGAAGTCGTGAGAGGTGTTTTCCACAGCTTGTTGAGAATTGAATATTTTTCCTTGCAAGAAGTGGTCCAACGCCTGGAAGAAGTGGTGGTCAGTTGGTGCAAGGTCTGGTGAATACGGTGGATGACAGAGTTTCCAAGTCCAGTGTCTGTAGTTTGATCAACGTTGTATGAGATGTGGTCGAACTTTGTCTTGGAAGATGACTGGCCTGTCTCTATTGACCAGTATCGGCTGCTTAATCACAAGTATCCTCATTATTTCATCCAGTTGGTTGTGATAGACATCCACTGTGATCAATTGACCAGGTTTCATTAATCTGTAGTGGATAGTACCAGCACTGGACCACCAAACAGACACCATTAGCTTTTTTGGATGAATATTCGATTTTGGACTGTGTTTTGGCACTTCATCTTTATCCAACCATTGTGACAAATGCTTGCGATTGTCGAAAAGAATCCATTTTTCATCACACATAACAATATGGTGTAGAACTGGTTCACCTTTATGTTGTGACAGCAAAGAAAGGCAATCTTCAAGACAGTTTCTCTGTCGATGTTTGTTTAATTCATGCGGAACCCATCTATCCAGCTTTTTTACCTTGCTGATTTTTTTTCAAAAGGTCCAATATTGTTGGAATAGTAACCTTGCTGCTAATTCATGCATGGGCTGAGGTGGATTCACTTCAACTATAGCTTTCAGCTCACCATTATCCACCTTGGCCTCAGGTCACCCATGTGGCTCATTTTCAAGATTAAAGTCACCAGAACAGAATTTCTCAAACATCGATGTACTGTGCGTTCATTAACGACATCCTTCCCACTTCGTTGATATTTTCTGCTGTCTGCGCAGCATTGGTTCCACAGTGAAACTCATATTCTAAAATAACACGAATATTTGCCTTATCCATGGTTTCACAAAAATTGCTCTAAAAAAAAATTTGAAAGATAATCCCAAGCCAAAATGTGTGTTTGAAAGACTGAGGGTGTACCTTCAGAATAAACATTAAACAAGAAGTGTCAAAGTGAAATGTCAGAGATATCAACCATCAAACTTAGTACTTAAGGAAATCAGATATTTCATACTTAATAACCTAATAAATCCATGGAATAGAATCGAGAGACCAGAAATAAACCTTCCCAGGAAATAAACAGTCAGTTGATTTTCAACAGGGATGTTAAGATAATTAAATGGAGAAAGAATAGTCTTTTCAACAAATGATGGATATATGAAATATCCAGAATATACAAATCTATAGAAAGAGTACTTTGGGGGTTGCCAGGGGCAGGGGGAGGGGACAATGGAGAGTGATATCTAATGGGGATGGGGTTTCTTTTGAAGTGATGAGAATATCTTAAAATTAGACTCTGGTGATAGTTGCACAACTTTGTGAATATACCAAAAATCATGAATTGTACACTAGGGGAAAATTTGATAGAATATGAATTATATCTTAATAAAGCTGTTAAAAAGGAAAAACTTGTGCTTCTCTAACCAGTAATTCTGCTTTTAAGAATCTTTCCTAAGAAAATGAATTCATTCATTCATTCCTTCCTTCAATATGTGTTAAGTGACACTGTTCTAGTGGGGTTCTTTTAGGTGCTGAGAATACAACAGTGAATAAAATAAGGATTAATAACTATTGGGATATAATAATCTGAGGTTTTTAAGATGGAATGTTCATTATAATGTTAATTTAATAATAAAAAAAAGATGGGAACACCTAACTGATCCAGTGGCATAAAAATTATGGCATATGGTAGGTAAGATGCTATGAAACCACTTAAAATTTACATTTTCACAGAATAGTCATTGATGTGAGAAAATTATACTGTATAATATGAAGTATAAAATGCTATATGTGAAATATTGTACACTGCTATGAAATCAGTATTATTTCTATAGTTAATGGTATTGGGTTTTGACTCCAGAGCCCACCTTTCCATCAGCTGCTGTTTCTTTTTTACATTTTTCTGAATTTTTAAAATCAGTAAGATACATTAGAACCCTAAAAACCATCCGCATCCATTTCCCTGAGATCATTACAGCAAGCAAAAGCACTGAACTGTTGCAGGCCTCACTTTTCAATGCTCGATGTAGGTTTGTCTCCCTTGAGGTTAAGAGAAAAAAACCATGGGAAAAGTCTGATTTGCTGCTGAATAAAACTAGTGTTTTTTATATGCCATATGAATATGGAGTTGTCTAATTTGAAAGAGAATAAGAAAGCTAACAGAAAAAGTATCAATTCTTTATCAGGGGCTGTCTTGTTTTTCTTTGTGGCGTGTTTTTTGTTTGTAAGTTTGTTGCATTTGGCTTCCTTCAGTGTCAGCCTGTCAACAATTTTCATTACGTCGAAGCTGTCATTAATGAGCGCTTACTGTGTGCCCGGCATTTCCGCACGTTACTCGTCAGAGTCTTCCGGCAGCCCCTGCCGCAACTCTGCGAAGAAGGCAGAATTGTCTGTCTCTACAGATGAGGCATTTCTGGTACATTAAAGTCACACAGCTGGT
Source organism: Cheirogaleus medius (assembly GCA_008086735.1). Taxonomy (NCBI): domain Eukaryota; kingdom Metazoa; phylum Chordata; class Mammalia; order Primates; family Cheirogaleidae; genus Cheirogaleus; species Cheirogaleus medius. The sequence goes on from VBSM01003212.1 coordinate 1,120,687, forward strand.
TTATTCCAGAGTCGGGACTGTACAGTGTAGGCGCTCCTGACGCCAGGGCTCCTGTTCCATCCACTCTGCTGCGCTGCCTGCCGCGAGGCTGTGAGTCCCTCGGCCCAGGAGGAGCTTTCACTCCAGAAGGGGGGGGGGAATAGGCACACACACAAACAGACAAAATGAAGCAGTATACGACACAATCCCGAAGTGTGTCGTATGGAAAACTAGGAAATGATGGAATGCACAAAGTACTTACTGTTGGCTGTAAACAGTAACTGTGAGAGAATTTAAAACTGGAGATTACAAATGGCACTTGCCAACTCCCAGAATACATTTATTATACCATTGTTTGCTTCTGCTACTTCATTTGTCCTTTAATTGATATTACCAGATTGTAAGTGTCTATCCTTAAAAGGTAAATAAATGGTATGTGTATGCTTTAGTTTCCTTTTTTAGATGGTGTTTCTTGAAGCTAAGTGTGTTTTCTGCATTACTTGTAACCTGGGATGTACCCGCCAGGTGACTAGCGTGTCAGCGTGCAGTGTCTCTTGATAGATCTGTTTAACCGTCTCCTCTTCGGCTGTTGCAGGCAACGTGGCTGTACGGCATACAGATAACAAGTTTACTTCTCGTCTGCATTCTTCAGTTTTTTAATTCCATGATTCTTGGATCATTGCTTATCAGTTTTAACCTTTCAGTATTAATTGCAAGAAAACTTCAGGTAGGACTCTTTTGTTCTTTATGAAAGTAAACCTTTTTTTTTCATTGTGCGGTTTGTTGGACCTTATTTTTATACAGCACGCGAAAGACAGTTTATAACCCGATTCCCACTAAAAGCATGAGTGGCATTGTTTGCTTTTTTAACTGCATGTTGTAGTATTTTTGAGCCCCCTGAGGTCATGTACCATCCCTTTGACAATTATTTCTTAAAGAATTGGCGTCTTAATTCATTTCAGGGATTAGCCATAGACACTTAGTTGAATGTCATTGATTTAAAGTTGAAATAAAAGAGAAAAGTTTTTCTCTTTTGTGTGCACGTGAGCTCAAGAGTGAGGAGAATCGGTTGCTCACGGGAGTGTTCATCACAGTCTCTCAAGTTGGCAGACACCTGGTGGTGGTTTGATTTAGTAACACCACTCTTTTCCTGGTCCTTCCATATTGTGTTGCTGATTTTTCAGTGTATTAAAATTAACTCTATTTTGAGAATTTGGAGAATGTAAATACTTTTAGAAATAATGGGACCTTTCCCATATTGTAAAATCATGCTTGAAAACATCAACCTGATCTTTTGGCTTTATTACGTAATTAAATTTCTTAAACTTACATGGGGTTTAAAAGTCATTTGTTTTTGCTTAAAATTGTAACAAAGCCTATTTTCTTTCTCATATGCTGTAAATATTTCTATATCAAGAAGCCATTTTGGGGCCGGGCGCGGTGGCTCACGCCTGTAATCCTAGCACTCTGGGAGGCCGAGGCGGGTGGATAGCTCAAGGTCAGGAGTTCGAAACCAGCCTGACCAAGAGCGAGACCCCATCTCTAAAAAAAAAAAAAAAAAAAAAAAAAAAAAAAAAAAAAAAAAAAAAAAAAAAAAAAAAAAAAAAAAAGAAGCCATTTTGTTTTCCACTTTGAGAAGAATAAATCTTTTTTCTTATTCTTTACTCTTTTTAGTGAGAATTGCTATGGACAAACTTTAACAAAGATTTTTTAAAACCAGGCTTTTAGTTGACTGTCAAAAATAGCAGTTCTCATTCATTCCTTTACCCTTAGTTATAAATATCACTCTAGATATTTGAACTCTTTAGACTTTATATTTGACAATATTATCTGAAGATTCTAAGAAACCTATTGTATCTCAAAGAGCACAATTTATTTTTTTAATACTTATAGGTCTTTTTAAATTGAGTTATAGGTATGCTTCTGATATATGAATTAAGGGATAAATGATGTAATGATTTGTTCAATCAGCATATTTGAGTACCTTCTAAGTGGCAGACCCCAATACTCTGGTTTACGAGGGTTTAAAAAAAAAAAACCCTCTGGTTTTGAAGGTCTTAAAGAGAAAAAAGATTAGCACACATTTTCTCTCCTTATGGAGCTCATTTTTAAGGGATTCTTTAACTATTAGAAAGTTATAAATATTAAGACAATGAAACCCCATAAAGATTAGTAGGTTATCTTTTCCACATATATTTTCCCTTTATGTTGCATGATTCAGTGTTTTAAATCCTTAAGTAATCTCATCATCAGTGTTACGAAGTTGTATTAAAATTTAAGAATTAAAACACAGCTCTTTTAATTTCCAGAAAAATCTGAAAACTGGGAGCTTCCTTAATAGGCTTGGGAAACTTTTGTTACATTTATTTGTGGTTTTATGTTTGACACTTTTTCTCAACAACGTAATTAAGGTAAGTTAATAAAATGACATATTTAATGTGTTTTTAAATTTGCTTATGGTATTATCGATAATTTTTGAAACTTTCTTTTTTTTTTTAATTAATTATTTTTAGAGACAGGGTCTCACTGTGTTGCCCAGGCTGGCCACAAGCTCCTGGGCTCAAGCAGTCCTCCTGCCTCACCTCCCAAGTAATAGAGACTGCAGACACGTACCACTACACCCAGCTTTCAAATAATTAAATTCTTGCTTTATAAAGTGTATTGGCATTACTGAAGAGTTACCAGTTTTACTTTAAAAGTCTCGGGTTTAACTTTGTCTTAGTAACAAGGATTATTTTGTTGATTTTAGTCATTGATTTCTATTCAGTCTTTCTAAATGTTCTATTAATACCTTGAATGCAGTTACCTTTTAAGTTATTAAATTTTTAAAAGCTCAGCTTTAAAAGCATTAAACAAATATTTCTATAAATTTAAAAAATTCTATTTAGTATCATAGCATACACATGTTTTTTTACACTATGGTACTAAAAAAAAATGACATGATTTTTATTGGGTTCAGTTAATAAACTGGCCTCACTATATAGTGTCTGCTTGAAAGAAGAGTTGAGCTTATTTTTGGTAGCTGTTCCTCAACATTTAACTGAGTTACAATTAACAGCCCTAACAGCAGAATGACATATTTAGTAACTTAGGCATCCATTTGTTCTATGTCCAGGAGGTGCTTTGGTACAATTTTTAAAGTGCCCTCGGGGCTCTGCTTAGTTTAACATGCTTTATTTTTTACATTTTATTTTATTTATTTTATTTTATAAATATATTTATAAAATATATAGTTATATTTATAATATACAATATAACTATATACTGTAACTATAACTATATAGTTCTTAGACCGTGACGTCCTCTTTGTTTTTATGTTAGAGCAAAACTACTGTGATTTCTTCAGATGATTTTGCCCATGCTAGGAGGCTGGTCTCAGGAAAAGAGACATTTGCAAAGCAGGCTCCTTCTCCATAAGAGAATGGTGGCCCTTACTCCTGTCTGTTGACTGTCAAAGAAAAAAAAACTCTTCACTCAGCCAGCCATGTTAAACATTTTATTCCAGGTCCTTGTCACTTTGTTCTTAAACTCTGTACAGTTCAGTACTGATCAAAAGCTTATTTGAGCAGAACAATCAGCATTTCTGGAAGATTGGCTGAAAGATATGCAGTTCATCCATTTGCCCACTCTACACATTCAGGGATCTGTTCTTGCATTAATCCAACAGAGAGCTGCATCCCTGGACCACCGGTTTTTGACTCCCCGAGAGTAACATCTATATTGAATTGCACTTGGTATTTATTTTGTCAGTGACCTACAATAAGAGGAATTAGAAAAAATAGTCTTTGAAACTCCTTGTTGTTTTTACTGTACCCATGGGAAAAATTTCTCTCGAGCCTCAGTTCTAGGACTGTTGGGCTCTCTTGAGCACCTGGTTCGTTTACTCTTAAGACCCTGTGAGTAACGTAGATGTGTTTGTCTCCCTCTTTGCATTTACTCCTAGAACACGAGACCATATTTGTGGGTGATGTGAACCTCAGTTCTGGCTTCATCTTATCTTTTTCCCTATCTTCATTTTTCTTCTGATGCAATTTCTTCACCATTTATCTTAAGCTATAAATTAAAAATAACATTTTTTGTAAGCTATGAATTAAAAATAAAAATATTGGGAATTAAAATAGTAATCACTAATGATGAACACTGGCATTTGTCTGTTCACCCCTTGAGGGTTACTACTGTCTTGAATTATGTTTTAGTGAATAAGTCTTAGCATCAGTTCTATCTGCAGACCAAAAACCCCAAAGCAAAACAGGCCTTGTGGGCTATGTATCTGTTTGAGGTTTCAGATTGTCCTATTATTGGTTATCTGGTCTGAAAAATTGCATTTACTGTGCTTCAGCCTTCTCCCTCTCCTTGAAACCAAAAAAGCTCATCCTTTATCTATTTTGCATATTTAACTTATGTATAAGATGTTTTTTGAATAAAGGATTATGCTAAAATGGGGGGCGGGGAGGGAGAGGAGGGAATTTGAAATTTCCTGCTTTAGAATTCCTCAGTTCTGAGAACTACTGTGAACATTTACTAATTTTATACACACACACTCCTATGAAATTGGACACTGAATATCCATATTCAATGGGAAATTATCAGGAAACCATGCCTAAGAAATCAATAGCAATTTTTTTCTCTCTCCCCAATAGAAAATTCTTAACCTGAAGTCAGACGAACACATATTTAAATTTCTGAAGGCAAAATTTGGGCTTGGAGCAACAAGGTATGACTGTATTGAAAATCTGTGTTTGCTATTTTATTTTAAATCAGCAGGGACTTTAAAACTTTAGGCATCATTATGCCTTAGACTATTAATTGCAGACTCGTTTTAAGGAAAAGTATAATGTAGTTTCCTTGCCTTATATTGAATTTAATGCTTTGCTTTTCATTTGTTCCCTAGGGATTTTGATGCAAATCTCTATCTGTGTGAAGAAGCTTTTGGCCTTCTGCCTTTTAATACATTTGAAAGGCTTTCATATACTCTGCTTTTTTATGCTTACATATTTGTTCTGTCCATCACAGTGATTGCAGCATTAGTTGTTGCTTTTCATAATCTCAGGTATGGCATATTTCAGAACTCTTAACACTTTGCTTTAATGAACTTGTTACATGTTGCAGAAAAATTGCTCAGTTGAAAATCAGAATATCAGATACAGTATAGAGTAGTATTATTAACCTAAAGGGGAAACATCTGGTTTGGCAGTGCATACTGGTCTGGGTTTAAGTCTTAGCTTCACAGTGTATACTGGTCTGGGTTTAAGTCTTAGCTTGCACACTTGAGAATGAAGTGATCTTTAAGTCAGTTATATAACCTTTCAATATTTCTATTTCCTTGTCTGTAGAGTAGGAATACTAGAAGTACTTAGTCTACATGGCTTCATGAGAAATAAACAAGTTAAAATAAGATAAAGTACTTAAAATAATGTCTCATGCTTATAATATTTTGTAGATGTAAGTTCTCATTAGCTATTATTACCATTGACTCATAAGTTGCTATTTTGTTTCCCTTATTAATTTCCTGTGTTTTTCTACCTTCATCTAATTGCTTTTTAAAATTTCTTATGACATATCAAGAGTTAATTATTGTTCATTTGTTTTCTTGCATCTTATTTCAGGGCTCATAAAGTTGGAGTAGACCATAATAATTAATGTCTACTAAAAGTTTTAAGCAATAATTGCCAGTTTTTTAAAACTTCGCATGTCTACTAGACTACTGAAAGAAAAAAATCAGGGATATAAAGCCTTTTTAAAACCTTACAGAATACCTGTCTATCAAGCTGGTAGGGGGTTTGCATTTACTACGTGTGTTAAATTGAAAGAAAATTAAGTGAAAGAAGATGAAGCTACTGTCATTTGTGAAAGCTTAATGAAGCTCACAAAGAAGCCCTTTCTCACCATAGTTACCTAGCCAATTAAGGTGCTGGTAAAGTATGATTCGCAGCCACAAGGGAGGTGTCGTTAAAATGAGTCCAGGTCACTTGAGGTGTTTTATGATTATCAAGAATGAAGCAACATTGAACCATGAAAATATTTCATTGACTATAAAGTAGTTTAGTATCTTTCAGATGTGTTCTTTTTTATATCTAGCCCAAGATAAAATTTAGTCCTGTGAAAATAGATGGAAATTATTGTAGACAGTGTAATTTAATATTATTCCAGACACCAGGTTGTCGACAAGACTCTAGACTGCATACAAAGCAGGAAGTTCAGTTGGCCTGCAGTACCTTTTGACAGTGTCTGCCATGCTCAGTGTGAATCTGTGAGCCATCTCTGGAGCTGATTTGGTATATGATCATAGATAAAGATTTTAGAGCATCCTCATCTACCAGGTAGGGATATTAGGACTAATAAGAGGAAAAGCACTGCATTAAAGTAATTAAAGGATCATAGTGCAGGGATGTGTTACTTAACAGTGGGGAAATGTTCTGAGAAATGCATCATGAGGCGATCTTGTCGTTGTGCAAACAACGTAGCATATACTCACACAAACCTAGATATAGCCTACTACACACGAGGCTATCTGCCGTAGCCTGTTGCTCCTAGGCTGCAGTGCTGGACAGCATATCACTGTATGAAATACTGCAGGCAGTTCTAACACAGTAGTAAGTATTTGTGTATCTAAACATTTAAAAGGTACAGTAAAAATATGGTATAAAAGATTTAAAAAGGTATGCCTGTATAGGGCCCTTACCATGAATGGAGCTTGCAGGACTGGAAGTTTCTCTGAGTGAGTCAGTGAGTGAGTGGTGAGTGAGTGTGAAGGCCCAGGACATTCCTGTACACTACTGTAGACTTTATAAACACTGGACACTTAGGCTACACTAATTTTATTAAAAAATAACATAATTGCATTACAATTTTACAGTGTCACTAAGTGATAGGAATTTTCCACCTTCTTTATAATCTCATGGGACCTCTGTCAACTATGCAGCCTTCCGTTGACTGAGATGTCGTTATGTGGCACATGACTGAATCTTAATACGCATTAACTTTTAAGTGACCTGAAGGGTATTTTATCAATGCCAAGTGCTTAAAGCATTTCTACCTTTTTAGTCCTAGGGAGGAGATACTATTACACTTACACAACACATCTGCGTTAGTGTGAAGGCTACAGCTGAAAGGGCACAGTGTTCTATATTCATGGGATTAATAAGAGCCTTCCAGCTTGGCTGGGGTTTTGGGGGAGGTGTTGCAGAATTCTCCCAGGTATCAAGGGAAGATAAGAGCATATGTTCTCCTTGTCTAGAGTAACCTTTTAGTATCAATATAGAAGCCAATGTTTGGGTTGTAATATTTAACATTTAAGTAAAGATTACTACCAATGGTGAAAACTCTCTTAGAATATCACTTTACTTTTCCTGTGTATCTACAGTAGTGAAAAAAGGATTTCTAGGAAGTAAAATCTCTCTAGTTATATAGGGAAGCATTATACAGATCCAGTTCTATTGGATATGCATGAAGGATCCGTAGGGCCTTCATGAAAGTTTTATTTTTATTTTAAACTGGCAGCCCACACTGCTTTCTTTTCCCTCAACAACAAATTGTGTGACATCTAAACTCACTCATCAATCTTAACATCACTTAAGTGGAGACAGCCAGTTTGTGCCTCCCAATGTGATGCATTCAGTAGGCCCCCCTTTTCGTGGGGGATACATTTCGAGACCCCCAGTGGATGCCTGTGGGTAGTTTGAACCCTACACACCACTGTGTTTTTTCCTATACATACATACCTATGATAAAGTTTAATTTCTAAATTAGGCACAGTAGGAGATGAACAACAATAGCTGATAATAAAATAGAACAATTATAACAGTATGCGAGCATCACTAGTCTTGTACTTCGGGGCCGTTATTAAGTAAAATAAGGGTTACTCGAACACAAGCAATGCCATGACAATTGATCTGCTGCTAAGTGACTAATGGATGGGTAGCATATACAGTGTGGATACACTGGACAAAGGAATGATTTATGTCTCAGGTGGGACAGAGAGGGACGGCAAAAGATTTCATCACATGAAACACAACTCAAGACTTATGAATTGTTTATTTGGGGAATTTTCCATTTAATGTTTTCAGACAGCAATTTCTGCAGTAACTGAAACCACCAAAAGGGAAACAAACCACAGATAAGGGGAGAATACTGTACATCATGACCTTGTGAGGAGTTGGTGCCAAAACAAAACGAACTTGACTCTAACAAACCTGTAGATCTAACTACAAGTTTACAAGAAATACGGAAATAGAGAATGTATTAAACACCACATAAGCTAAATACAGGAGATGGGAAGGGTTACAGGACAATTGTTAATATATTTTCTTCAACAAATAAATGGCCTTTTTTTTTTTAAAGCGGGGTATACTTTTATAGATCAAAAGATATTTAAAGAGATATATCAGTGAAATGCAATACATAATCTATGTATCCACATTCAAAGAAAAAAAACTACCTAAAAAAAAAAAAGTTGCTACAAACAGGGAAAATAGAACATAAACTGGGTATTAAATGATGTTAAAGAATTAATGTTAATTTTATTGGTGTGATAATGTTAATGTAGCTATATTTGATAGGAGTCATCTCTTGGAAATACATCATAAGTATTGATAGGTTGAAAATGTGATTTTGGGTTCATAAAATTGGCCCCAAATTTTTGGATATATTTTTGCTTTTGCTTATTTGTAAACATTTTTAAAATACTGGTAATAACCGGTAAAACATCTTTAAATATCTCTTCCAGTTTCAGTAATTCCAAGAGGATTTTTTTTGCTATTGTCTTTTAAAGAATTGATGCATTTTAAGTTTTTACTTAAATTGAAGGCTGCTGTGAAATTTTAGCTTTTCTAATTACTAATGCATTTATACTGTGACACTTTTAGCCTCATATATTCAAAATTGATCGGTACTAATTTATTTCATCTTAGGGAAAAAATACATTTCTAAATATATAAAGACATAAGTTTCTTATATCTTCTTCTTTAAGATTTAACTAAGGTAAAATTTTTCCAACTTTAATTTTGTATGTTTGCTATTTTATTCAGTGATTCTACAAATCAACAATCCATAGGTAAAATGGGAAAATGTACAGTTAACCTGAAACCAGAAACTGCCTATAACTTGATACATACCATTCTGTTTGGATTCTTGGCCTTGAGTACAATGAGGTATTTTTGTCTTATCTGTTTCTTTGATATATTTTTTAATTTGACCACTGTTTACTTGACGTTACTAAGCAGTGTAATCTGGAAACTGACAGTCATCTTCATTAATGATTATGGTTCCCATAAAATTGTCATGATGTTCTGTCTTCTCCCAGTACAAAATTTTACTAATAATCAGTTTTTTCTTAATTACAGTCATCCTATGTTTTACTTATGTGATAGTTCTCAGAAGACAAGGGAATTAATAACTGACCCTTTAGCAAATGGTGTCTGCATAGTTTATGTGAGATTTTACTGTCCTAGACTGTAAAAGCTGCCTTTACAGGGATCTCAGACTCCAGGTTTATGCACAACTAGTCCTTCGTTGACTTTTGTAAAAACTTCCTGTTTTACAGAATGAAGTACCTCTGGACGTCGCACATGTGCGTCTTTGCATCGTTCGGCTTATGCAGCCCTGAAATATGGGGGTTACTTCTGAAGTCGGTCCATCTTTGTAACCCCAAGAGGGTCAGTGCTGTCCCTTTTTCCATTTACTTGTTATGATTTTTAGTATTTCTTCCATACCAATTCTTTTTTGTCAGTAGTTGCCGATACATCAGTCAGATAAAATGGATACTAAAATTTGAAGCTAAAATAGGTCATGGATGCATTCAGATTTTATAAGGAATTATTTTGTACAAAATTTTATTTTTAAAAATCACATTTTTTTTCCAGACTACAGTTTAGATTATGTTCATTATACATATAGAATTTGGAAATATTTTAAAAAGCACAAAAAGGGAAATTAAAAATTACCAATAATCCCCTTATCGGAATTGTAACTGTTATTATTATAATGTATTTTTCTAAAAATAATTAGAAGTGTATGATAATGTTCAATAGCCTAGAAGTACAGTTTTGGATTGTTCTGCCCTATAAGTTCATTAGGTGGCAATATGGTAGAAGCTGCCAATATCTTATGAATGATTAGAACCCTTATATTGACTCAGTTGTGTTGGGTATTTGGAGGCTCATGCTCCACTAAATTATATTTCTGTTGTTTAAAAAAAAGAAAAGTGGCATATATTTACAAAGCAAAACCGTTCAAAAAAGCCGGGCATGATGGTGCAGGCCTGTAGGCCCAGCTACTTGGCAAGGCGAGTCAGGAAGATCGCTTGAGCCCAGGAGTTCCAGGCCAACCTAGGCAACATAGCAAGAAGACACTCCATCTCTTTAAAAAAAAAAAGTGTTCAAAATACTTGTAATCTAAATGGTGTCTTTCTTATATAGATATGTATAATGCGATATTCAGTACCGATATTAATACTGCTGTATCTGTGCTATAAGGTAAGATGGATTTTCCCCATTCTTGTCATTAATCTGTTTAGCAGAATAATTGGTTTAACTCAATGTATTTTGTACGCTATTTGGCAAAATAGAGTGGTTTGTGGAGGCTATAAATATCTCTTTAGCTTCTTACTGCAATTGGCATTGATAGGAGAACATAACAAACAAGGAAAACAAGTAAAATATAACAAAAACTAGTATAGCATTTAGTCCTTCTAATTTTGGTTTCTGATTCTTACTGTTCAGCTAATGCAAATTCTGAAAATAAGATGTTTTCAGACCCATTTTGAAATGAATAAAGTAAGACAATTGTTTTCCCCATTACCTAATTTATATAGAGTAAGAGATTTTTATTAATAAATGTATCTTACTTAATCTAGGCCTTTTTATGTGTTCTTCACTTTCAATAGGAAGTAATGTAATTTTTCATATTCTCAGTTGACTAATATCTGAAACAACATTAACTCTGCTTCAATTCTGAGAACTTCCTAGCAGAGATGATTATTGATCAAGCTGACCACATCTTTGGGATTTAAGGCTTGAATTATATCACCTGGGCCACTAGCGCAGAGTCTTTTATCTAATTGAGTTCTTGCCCTCTCTTTTTAAAAAATTTTACATATTTTTTAAGTTTAGATTTATTTATCATCAAATTTTATTTTAAGTTAGAACAATGGATTTCAGACTCTACTGTAAAGAGCCCCTGATTTGGAGGGTGGTGAAGGTCCCCACCCAAAGAGAGGATCAGCTGAAGCAGTTCCGCTTTTGGTTTTGTTTGTTTATATTTTCATGTAAAATTTTGTGAACCAAAGGTTTTAGGCTAAAAAAACCAGTTTGATAAACACTATAAGTATTTCCAAAAAAAAAAAAAAAATCACATTCTATCATGTTCCTATATATCAAAACATTTACTATCATGGGCAGAGCTCTGTGCTAACTCCTAAATGTTGGAAAACACAGAAATAGATTTCTGCCTCCCTGCCTCTCGGAATTTTATTGGTCTAATGTAAATAAGTGAAACTTACTAAAAACATGGGGGAAGCCACGATTAAGGATTTTAAACAGAGTATCTGTTAATGAGGACTCAGGTAATTTCACCTGTACACAATGATTTTGAGGATTAAAACACCCTCCTCACAGGAAAGGTAGCTCTTCATCGTTCTTGTCCCACCACTGAAGACACATGCAGACTGTAACAATCTTTTCCACTGCCTGCACACATGCAGTCCCCGTTCTTTTATGTCCCAGCTGTTTATTGAAATGTTATTAATTTTTTTAAAAGCTATTTGAGGACCAAGGTCCCTCGCTCTTAGTAAAATTGAGGAAGGACACTGTAAAAGAGCATCTTCAGGTGTGGTCCCCAGACAAGCTGCATCAACACCACCTGGGAACTCGTTAGAAACACAGGTATTTGAGTCCCACTCTAGACCCGGGGAGTGGAGTTCAGCCAGCCCATCGGGTGATGTGCCCATAAAGTCTAAGAAACCCCTCCTGTAGTGTTAACAGGGTTTCTCGACAGTGACACTGTTGACGTTTTGGCCAGATAATTCTTTGTCACAGAGGGCTGTCCTGTGCATTGCACAGTGTTTAGCAGCACCCTTACTTCCTACCCACCATATATTGATAGCACCTCTACCTCCCCTAGTTGTGACAACCAAAGATGTCTCCAGACATTGCCAAACATCCTCTGGGGTGAGAGGGGAAAAGTCTTTGCCCCTCACTCCTCTTGAAAACCACTGCTACACAAGAAGCAGTGAGAGCACTGAAAAAGTCATCATTTCCTGGAAATTCTTGTAGATTTTTTCTGAGTAAGAGGTAATATTCTAAAGAATCCTCTGAAAGACTGTTGGCCTAGCCTCTCTTGGTATAGGACTTCAGGAGAAATCCTAATACATTCAGCTTTCACTGTATACAATAGTTTAGATATTTCATCTTCTCAAAACTTGTATGAAGTCACAGAGAAAATAAAGATGTTATGTATCTTAGGGGTTGCCCTGAAACTGAATCTGTTTTCCAACTGTTACAGATTTATCTGTAAGTAATGTGAATTCATACATTTCAAAGCCTGAATTTATATCACAATTGTAATGAGGGTTTAAAATTTCTTGTTCATGATACCAGTTTTGCTGTATCTCTCTTTAGGGTAATCTTATTAAAAGGGAAAAGCATGTACTGGAGTCTACTCTGAAGTTAAGAGTTTAATGAAATTATTACTCTGGTCTTGACTGACTCATTGGGGTTGCTGAAATCCCATGTAAACTACTGCTGATGGGTAAAAACAGCATGTAGTTAATTCAGCATTTTCACATTGTGAAAAGAGTTTGCCACAAAACTCTCACTAGATTTTAACATTTTCAGAATTAATAGCAACTTTCAAACTAGAAAAATATCTAATATCCATTGAGTTCACAGATTTCAAATATGTTTTATACTGAAAGAATTAGAGCATTTCATTAAAATGTTGGCATTCCATTGTCAAGTTAATAGGGAAAATGGATCATTGAAATATTACAAAGGTGTCATTTAGTCTGTAATTTTTGCCCCATCTCTTCCAAAAGCTAGAACCAGAAGTGCTGACTCCTGATTTTCCATCCCCAGCAGTTTCCCTGATTCACCCACCCAGGAGACAGGATTTAAAGACACAGTAAAAATGGCCAAAGATGAGATGACCAAAAACAAAAGTGATAGGGCTAAAACACAGCCATAGACCAATCAGTGCTACTTTGCTTCTACTTAGTAGTTCTTAAGTAAAATTATCATATTTTCTACATCAGTGAAGCATAGATACATTGTCGTTGGTCTTCTATAACAATATGTGAAATGAATACTGCAGTTGATATGAGCAGATCTTAGTCAACCATCATTTGATAAAACAATTACGATTTAATTAATTGTTGAAGCGAATAGCTTTAAGTTATTATATGTTAGGTAAGTGGTGAGTTCAGAGTGTAATTTTACATTTTATCTGCATAACCTTAAGAAAATCAAGTTCTCCAGGAGGCACCAATGGTATAGTCAAATATATCAGATTTTCCTGGAGAGTCCTACATTTGAATATTATTCTCTCTCATTTTACCAGTAATTAATGTATGTCAAACCATTTGATCAGATTTCTAGTATAAGAAATATTATCACAATATTATGCAATGAAAAGGGGGCTGGATTTGGAGCCAGGTTCTAAGTCATGGCTCTGCCTCTTGTGACTTGGTCAAGTCAGGTACCTCTCTGAGCCACAGTTTCCGTACTTGTAAAATGAAAAGTAAATCCCAGTGGCGATGTTGCCTGCTGCGTCATCTGTCTCATGGGTTATTGTGAGGATAAAATGAGATTCTGTGTTCAAATACATTTTTGCAGCTATAAAATGGTATTAGGCCTGTGGGGTACAGTCTACTTTTTAAGGGTAGATTGCATGATGTTAGTTAATTACATTTTCCTGATACATTGTGAGCTTTCTCGTGGTTGGCATTCTTGTCATATCAAAATAATGTTTTACTAGATATTAACACCACATGCAGTAGCGTTTTTATTAGAGAAAAATAAAAGCTCATTTATAAAGTTGGCAATACCTTTAGTCCTAATTAGCTTCAGCTCAAGATACTTTCAAAGTCTTTTCTCAGACTTTATTTTTTAGCTCCCTTCTGCTTAGGAGGGTTGAGTACAGAGATGAAGGAATTCTGTATTCCAGTTGCCATGTTTATCTAGGTCACAAATTATATGGAGTTTCTCTTTTTTTTTTCATTTAATATTAGTGATAGTTGTGGGTATGGGGGTGGATTTTGTTTTTGTTTTGTTTTGTTTTTAATTTCAGTTCTGGCCAGGAATGATGGATGAACTCTCCGAGTTGAGAGAATTCTATGATCCAGATACAGTGGAGCTGATGAACTGGATTAAGTAAGAGGATTTTTTTTTTTAACCTTTAAAATTCTAAGTGCCTTTTAAGAGTCACTATACACTTCATTCGTTTTTTGGGGTGGTTTTTGTTTGTTTCTGAATCTAATTGTGAAGAAACATTTATTAAATTTTTCTTTAAAACTCTATATTTGGAAATAACTTCTTTCCATTCAAGAAATATTCTCTCCAACTGTATCCCATGAAGAAAGGAAAAACACCCATTTGGAGAGGAAAATAGAGTGGAGGAATAAATTTCAAACCACTGACAGAAACGGCAATAAAATGTTATTTATCATCTGTGTTAAAACTCACAGTTTTATACTCTCTTCCAAATTTATCTTTATTGTTTTATCATAATACTGTTCAAGTTTTCTATTAATGCTGACATTTGAAAGTATTTTTTCCTTGTTAATTATTTTAAAATTGTACTGTAAACTCCAGTTAATTAGAGTCATAATAGCTCAGTGCAGATTTCATTTAAGCTAATCATATTGCCTAAGCCTAAGCCTAGAGATAATGTAAAATACAAAAACTGGAACTTGTTTTCTCTTGAACATCGTAATGCTTTAGCATGATGTTGGTTTTTATTTTCGCCTGTGCTTTGTTGCTCTGCCTCAGCATTCAGCATCAGAATGAAATTCATGTATTTCAAAGCTTTGTTAATGAAACCTGCCTCCTACCAACAAAAATAAACTTTTCTGTCCACAGCAACATTCCCATGCCCTATAATACTGCATTTCCCTGCTTTATAATCAAAAAGCAGCAGTGTTATTATTTACACATAGATAGATGTTGCAAATCTTGTGTGACATATTCTGAAAGCCTTGGCTGTATTGTCTCCATCACTTAGAATTTTCGTAGCCATATTGGCACTTGGTCATGACTAATGTTTACTAACCAGTACAGTTTAGCACTGCCTGTGTATTAAGAGATGGTAAATGTTTGATAGCTTAGGTCTCTTGAGTGCAATACATGGATTTTATAGAGATTTATATCTAAAATATATATGTGACTTTGGTCCCAATGTCGGACTGGGTTTGACTAGATGCAATGAGTGTATTTTTTCACGTATTTCTGGTGCTGAGAGTGTTTAAGCAGTGCTTTGTCTCTATTTAATTGTAAACCATGGCAAACAATTATATAGAGTAAATGATTCCTTCAGTATTTATTATACATAGGAAAAGAGAGTTATTCATATAAAAGAAAGCTGATTACTTCTGCATTAACTGTAGTCAACTGGAAATTTATGACATGTGCATCTGAAGGTGAGGCTGATGTTTTCTGTCTGTAAGACTACACGCGGAAAGGCTGCAGGACACCCACGTTCTGGTAGCATCCTGGAGAGGGTAGATCTTTTCCAGATCTGCCTGAGTTAGCATTGCAAGCCCCTCATTTCCACTCCCGTCTTTCAAGAATTAATTCTAGTGATTCAAAATGTATTCTAGCAGAGCCGCGGGTTATCTTCGGCTGCCCCAGACTGGACGCACTTATTTGTAGTGCCTTTATTGTCATGCTGTTTCTCACGGCAGATGACTTATAGGAACATTCTGGCTCTGAAAAGTTGTGAGTGAGAAGTTATTCCAGATGTAAGAAGACAGCATGCTAGTCTGTTATTCCTCCTTTTGGGGATGTGTCTTTGTTCCTAACTTCCTCTTACTGGCAGCCCCTCTCCCCGCGCTGTGCCTTTGGAGACATACTCTTCTTTTTTTTCTTTTTTTTTTTTTTTAATTCTCAGCAACTGAAGGATTTGTATTGTTCCAAAAAAATTTGTTCCATTGTGATCTAACTTTGCCTTTTTTTCCTCTAAAATTCTTCTAATCTAAATTACCGTTTTTGTAAAAATAGCTGCTTGGCATGTTTGTGAAATAAGCTTAAGTGATGATGAATTTATGCCAAAATAGGGTCTATTTAGACATAAAATATGTTTGTTTAAATCAACATTTAAATCAGCTCTGGTCCTCAGTCTTCGATTCCAAACACAAGTGAACGTACTTAATATTCTTTTAACCTGCCCCAATTTCTTCTGTTCTTGAAACATAAAATATGACCTTCAGCTTTCACTTCACTGCTTTGATTAGTCGCAGTGTCTGTGATGTTAGAAAGTGTGAGTTGTGCTGGAGAGGAGACCGTGGCCTAAGGGTACGTGGAAAGTACCTGAAAGCAGCCACTGGCGGTCTGGTGGGAGCCCCCACTGGCGGTGGGAGGTGCCTCAGTTCCCTCCATGCTGTCTTCTGTCTGTGCTGTTCTCAAGCACCCAGATGTCTGTCCTTTGTCACTGCAATCATGACAGCGTCTCTTGGGCAGGGGCACAGCCTCCATTATCGGATGGCTGCCATCGGGGTGATCAGAACTAGAGAAACGGTGACCTGCGGAAACTCTAGGGGACCCTCATTCTTGCACAGAGTAACTCCCATGTACAGTGTGGAGAAGAAGCCTGTTCATCATCCCCCAGCCTCTGCTTCCCGTCCTTGATGCCGGGAAAGCCTCA
This sequence comes from Cheirogaleus medius, assembly GCA_008086735.1. Lineage (NCBI taxonomy): Eukaryota > Metazoa > Chordata > Mammalia > Primates > Cheirogaleidae > Cheirogaleus > Cheirogaleus medius. The sequence continues at coordinate 1,137,517 of VBSM01003212.1, forward strand.
GCCTTGCCTAGGCAGCGCTGTTGTGCTCCAGGGAATCAGCCTCCACTTGGAGATTCAGACGTTGCGAGCGTTTGTGAGAGCATCTCCGCTTTGAGGGTAAATTGAAAGATGACATCGCCTCAGTGGGCGTTAGTTATTTTCTTTTCTTTTTGAGAGGCCTGGTTATGACCTTTTATAGGCTAAAGAGATATCTTCAAGGGAAAATAAAGGACATTTCTTTAGGATAACACTTACTAATATGAGAGGCGTCATGCCGAAGGGATTGGATTTCTGTGTAAACATTTAAAGTCTTACTATATAAAGTTATTTCACATCTGAATTTTTTTACTTAATAATACAATTCAGCAGAGTTTTATTGAGCACCAGCTATGTATTAAGCATGTTAACGTTGGGTAGCAACGCATTAACTGCCTCTTCATTAGGGTAAACGTTGAGCTTCATCTCAGCACCGTTGCCTTGATTCTTCCCTCCCATGTTCGTTCTTTCGACTCCATTTTAAGATTTTCAGAGTCTTAAAAGGTTTAGTGGAACAATTTTTTTAGAGTTCTAATTTTTAGTAATAGAAAATGTTGCTTTACGCTTTCCTATCTTTAGTTCCTCAAAGGAATGGAGATTTAAGTATAAAACTAAGAATATTTAGGGATTAAATTGTTCTTTTTTACAAGGCTATTTGGACATTTTAATGAAAGACAGTTTAGATGACAAGGACATTTTGTTGAAGTCAGGCCACCTGGATGTAGTGGCCCCAGCTGCCTTCCCCGTTGAGAGCTGGGAGATCAGCTCGCCCCGTCCCGCCCACACCCGGAGCCTGTGTGCGCACCTGGCTGCCTGCTTTTTCCACGTTGCACTGAGGTGCTGCATGCTTCGTTTTCAAGCAGATTTAAATGCATATATTCATATTTACCCCTCTTTGCTGATAATGTTTCCTGGATACAAACCTGGGTGTGTTTTGTTGGTTCTTTTTTTTTTTTTTTTGCCTTCTGGTATCTCTTTCAGCAAAAACCAGGTGGTACTTTTATAGGTTTCATGTATGATTAGAAAGCACATTTACTTCAGCAAGGCCAAATGCAACAGCAATCTGTGCTTCATACCTTGTTCCTTTGTGTCCTTGAATGTATCATTTTTGGTTCCTGAAAATTTTCTTTGACATTTTGCAATTAAGATAGACAGATCTGCAGATTTGAATATTTTGAGGTATGACATTTTAACTACTTGGCTATAGGAGATTTTCACTAGAAATAGTCTCTTTTCAGTAATGAAGCGTGTATGTGCGGTATATTCTCAGTGGGACTGAAAAAATATACCAAGTTTCTTTCACATTTAATCAAAGCAGAAAGAGTTACTGTATATTTTTAATATGATGTAGGCTCAGTTCAGATTTTAAATGCCTGTAAACCTCTTTTATATTTAATGAATCATTTTGTAGCATTTGCATAATTCTATAAATTTTTGAAGTGTAGGTAAAGCAAATGTTCACACATTATATTATAATGCTCAGTTTACCCATTAGTTCAACAGTAATTAACTTGTTGAAACTTAGAGCTTAAAAAATCAATGAGATTATTTGTTCAAAATGCCATCAGGTCTTCCTGGAGTGACATTTAAATTATGTAATGTAAATCCATTTGACCTGTGAGTCCTTGTCATTATGTAGTGACATTTCTTACAGAACAAATTGTTTGCAGGTTGGGCAGCCTGCGATGGAGCTTGGCAGAGAGCTATAAAAACAAATTATCCTTTCATTTTATACATCATTTGTTCATACATTTGTAAAAATTGCTTTGTTTTTCTGTAATGGAGAAGTGTCACTCAATGGTTAAAAGCACATTAGCTATTTTAGATACAGACCACAGACTGTATCAGGCAAAAGTATCTGTGAAGGAAGAATGCCCAGCATTTTATCTGTCATTGTGCATATTTTAAGTTAAGGACAAAGAATCCCGTCTCCCTTTGTCTACTAAATTTACCACAGAAACTATAAAATACAACACATATAGGGTTTTTTTTAAAGTTTGGAAATAGTGTGATTGATTGTTTTTTATTTTGTTCCACTTTGCTTGTTGCTTTTACTTTTGCATTTACGTTACCGGTAAAGTTAAATATTTAAAGTAGCAGTGGTACGGCCCAGATTTGCCATGGAGCTAGCATTTAAAACCAGGTCAAACAGAATAAAGTAAATAAACATCATCTCTGCTATCCTCGGAGGTCAGTAGTTGTCAAAGAACTATTATTTCTAATTCATTTTATAGATGTTAGGATACTTGTATTTTAAATCTTTAAAATAAAACCAAGGGCCTTAGTGAAAGACTCTGTTAACCATCCAGAGGAGTGCTGCACTAACAGTTTGAACAGATTATGTTTCTTTCAGATTTTCTGATTTTTTGCAAATAAAGCCAAACATTAGGACCTTTTCAATTTAATGAGCTTTATTCTATTTTATTTTTTCTTATTTATTTATTTATTGTTTATATTTTATTTTTATTCTATGTCTTTATTTTTTTATTCTATCTTTCCCTCAATTCCTCTAAGCAGTCATGTGACATACCACCTTACTCTGCTGCTGCCTGTCAGGACTTAGGAGGTAGGAACCTCTCAAGTGCTCTTGGAGCACACTGAGGAGAGAGCATTTTTAATGACTGTGTTTGGTTTCCAGCATAGAAGGCCTACAGTAAGCGTTAGTAAATATGTGATGGGCTAATTACAGTATTGGTTTATTTTGAAGTGTTTGCCTGTCACGGGAGTTGAGCCTGGCTATATTAACTAGTAAGCGTCTTGAAAAGAGAATATCAAACCTTGTTTGCCAGCCCAGCACATAGTAGGCCCTCAGTAATATTTTTGAATAGATAAAGAACAACATTGTAACTCCCTTGAGAGCAGTTCAGGAGCTTTGACATTTAAACCTCTGTGAATTCTGTAATTCATCAAAGCATTATGATTAGAGTCCAGGAAGCAGGCTGAAACCTTGGTCATTAGCTGCGAGTAGGTAACAAGGACTGTCACCTGTAGCTGCTGTCGTTATAAAATGCACGTTATAAACAGCTCTGCACATCTTCTTGGTGCTGATTCCTATTGTACAAAACGGTGATGCTAAGTCTTGTGATTTGAGTGGGTATTGTAAGCTCGGCTGCTGGGCTTGTCTTTTGTGTAGAAAGACCGGCTTGGCATTATTCTTAGACAGTAAGATGTACAAACCAGGATTGTCCACCCCGTCAGCGCTCGCCTCTGCTTCATGCTCTGCCAGACGTGGAAACCAGACTCTTTTTCTTTCTGCATTCTATGTCTGTCTAGCTCAGAGGACCCAAAGACAGCCACCTTTTGGTATTAATATATGATGTCATTGTATCATTTCTTGCAGTGGAATGGCTATGTCAGTTGAGAGTATACAACAGGAAAGAAGGCTGACTTATAAAAATGATGGCACTTTCTTTAACTAATATTTGTTCATATTTATTTTCTTTAGTAATAATGGCACACCACAAATGAAGGTAGCACAGTATGCAAGGCCCAGAATAAGTGTTAAGTGTTAATGGAATCACACTGAATTTCGGTAAAACCTTTCACTAAGGAATTCTGTGCACCTTCACATGTTTTCATTTAAACCCACCTGTTCTTCTGACCCTGTGGGACAAATGTCAAAGATCCCCCGTCAATTGTTGGTAGAGGGGGGCAGAGCAAACATCTGTTTGTTCTTGTGTTCCCGGGTGTGATTGTCAGAGCGATGACAGCCTATCAAGTACAGCCAAGCCACGCAAAACTTTTTTCTGTCGGAATCCACGGTCTAGACTCTGGCATGGGGGTGGGGGATGCAGATTATGTGTCATTCCTTGTATGCTCATTGTAATTCCATCCGTTTTTGTTTTTTTTTCCCCTCACTTAAGAAAGCTTATTGGAATGCGAATGAATGAGAGTGTCATTGTTAGAAAGAAAATCTTGAATTTTTCAGAAGTAAATTATTTGTAAATGTCACAACTTGAGTTGTAGGATGTCTTGCTCATAGACATCCAAAGGCCTTAGTTGGATGGCATTCATGCTGTAGTCTTAGCGCGAAGTTGGAATACATAAAACATCCTGGTGGGATGTATGAATATGATGAGGCTTCTCTTAGAAACCTCAGCAGCAGAGCAAGTATCATGCCCTGTTCTCCAAAACCATGGAGGGAAACAGCCTGCCAGAGCTGCTTCTGCAGAGGATGTTGAATTTTAATGATTTCATATAAACTCCTCAAAACTATCTCCCTTATTTAGCTCAATCCAACAGGCGTAGATTCCTCTTTCTTAACACAGAAAGGATAAATGTATCTTACTGCAACAGTAAGTCCTACTGGGCCTCGAGAAAAGTGTGCACTGGGGAGAACCCCTAGAAGAGCTGTGTGGTCTCCACAGTAAAATAACCCCTCATTGGTTTGCAGGTGACTCTCAGGTTTCCAAAAAATGGACATTAAATCCATTTCTACGATTCTTTGTTTCTCGGGGCAGGGGGGGAGGAAACATGCTGTCTCCATATTCTAGGAATCTTTCCTTGGGCCCATCATTGTCCCCCACACCCCACAGGGAGGTGGAGGGTCATAGCATGGTGGTAACTGGAGAGTGAGGTTGTACTTTAGGATTAGGGTGCCCTGTATTCCTTACACTGCACATAGTTTTTCATAATCAAAGCTAAAGAAAAGGAAAATGTAAAATATTTTTGTTTACACATCAGAAGTATTTTACATCCCCATATCGAGTAATAAGATGCTTGCTCTTTTGGGATCTTCTTTTCATATTCTTTTGTTTTTATTAATTTTTCATAAAAGTAATTTATAGTAATTTCTGTGATTTTTTTTCATGCTTTTTACAAAAATCCTTGGAATTGACTCATGATCACTAACAGTTTCTGGCGATAGTTTGTTATAGTTTACTCTGGGCAGCCCTTTAGTTAAGTTTAATATAAAAAGCAAGTGGCAATCTTTCGAGTTCTTTTTGTTAGAATCAGTCAGCCCCTCTGGAACAATAGCAAGAGAGGGTTGTGGGTTTTAGCCTAGAAGCCTCAGATTCAGGAGCTACCTGCCTCCTAAAACAATTCATCATTAAAGTCAAGTCATCAAAACAGTAAGTTAGAAGCTTCCCAACCACTATTCTAGTAAAGAATCAAAAACAAATACAAAACGTTTCTGTAAAATATTAATAGTTTAAGTGCAAATCAAAACCCAAGCAACCTCCTGGTTTTTTTCCCTCCGACTCTTAACACTTGCTAACATGGCTATGCAATTCTGAAAGAGTATGATATTGTCTTCTTTGTTGTCTTCGAGGAAGGCTTAGCGGCGGTGTTAATTCAGACTCTAAAATCTTTTAGTTCTAACACCCCAAGAAAGGCTGTGTTTGCTGGAAGCATGCAGTTGCTGGCTGGAGTCAAGCTGTGCACGGGAAGGACCTTAACCAACCACCCACACTACGAAGACAACAGCCTGAGAGAGCGAACGAAAGCGGTGAGGCCCCATCTGTGCCTTTTCTCACTTGGTGAACCAGCCGCCGGCTGGGTGTCCCCGTGTTTGGTAAAGACGGGGTGTCACACTGCACCTCCAGCTCGCAGGTCACAAGGGGAGTCAGAACACAGTGCACAGCTGCACCCCCTGGTTCTGGACCACAGGCACCCCTTCTGTCGAGGGCGAGCTATACAGGCCACAGGTGGCTCGGGAGGCACCTGCCTTGAGGCGTACAGAAGGGAGGGTTTGGGGGCAAAGCCCTCAGAAGTTTTGAAGTGGGGAAGGGAAGGAAAAGGAATTGAGGAGTACTGGTTACCTTTTTTATGGACCATTTCTGTTGTGTGGTGTCTTTTTAAAATAGACAATACAGCCACACAGTTCAAAGTTTAGAACATACAAAAAGACAGTGAAAAGTTTCCCTCCCACCTCTGTATCCCAACTACTGGTTCTCCTCCTAGGAGACAAATGATGTTACCTGTTTCTTACGTAGCCTTCTACAGGTATTTTATGCAGGTACAAATATGCATTTTTTCCATATTATTTTCCCCCTTTTTACAAAAGAAGTAGCATTCTACCTCTTGCCTTTTTGGCACTTAATATATTTTGGAGATCCTTCTGTATCAGTATATTAACAGCTTCCTCGTTATTTTTTACAGCTGCATAATATTTTATGTGAATGTAGCATATTTAACCATTTCAGTTGTTTCCCTGTTTTTTGCATTTGTATAGACAGTGTTCAACATAGACTTGTATATGCGTCACTCTTTACAAGTACGGTGTCTGTCTTTACATCAGATTCTTAGATGTGGAGCTGCTGGGTCAAAGGGTATTGGCATTTGTCATTTAGATAGATAGATGTTATCAAGGTACCCTCTGCACAGGTTATACCAGTTTACAGTGCAGGAGGGCATCTATTTCCCTTAGTCCTCCCCAGTAAGATTTCACACTTTTTACTGATTCATGTTGGTCACTTCTTAATGTTCATAGCTGAAAAGTTGTTGAGAAAGTCTTGTTTTGAGGTGGGATTTGACTAGCTTAAAAGCAAATGATTTTTACTAAATCTCCTTTTTTTTAATAAGAATCATCTAAATTTGGACACCTTCTAAAATGGGGATTTTTCACTTGGCCTGAGTGTCCCAGATAGTTCCAAGTTAAGTGGAAGACTCAGGGGAAGGAGGCGCCCTGCTCTCCAGACACAAGGTTCAGTCAGGAGGTGGCCTGTCCTGCTTGGACTGAGAGCTGCAGAGAAGACATGTCAGCACATGGGGCGTCCTTCTGTGTACCACGCTGTCCAAGAGCCAGTCCCCACCTAGGTGCCAAATGGTATGCCCTAAAAATTGTCATCCTCAAGGTCCTACTGCTCTTCTTCAGTGATGACTTTCCAACCCTTGGAATGAACGCCTTCGGTCTGAGACCTTGTGCTGGACCGTGCGATGACCCCACAGTTCTCGCAGTAGGAGCAGCTCACCTCCCCACGTTTCGCCCGTCCATGTGGACATTTTGAATTAGGCCCTCATACCCGGTCCCTTACGTCAGAAACTGATCATTAGAAATCAAGGGACAACAGGAAACAGCACCTCTCTCTCCATGAACCCGCAGACCCACACAACAGCCCACAGCCTTTTCCCATTGCAAAGTCCCAGCACAGAGGACCTTGTTCTTCACGGCGTGTCGCGGTGGTGGGTGTGAAGGGGGCGCCCTGTTGCACTGCCGCTGGCGCCGCAGGTTGCTCTTGCTCCCTGGAAGGACGAGAGGGAGAGACGTGTCCGGGTCTCCTCCTGATCAAGCAGCCGTGAAGCAACGGGCGCTGCCCCAGCCTAGGACCAGGGACCCTACAGGATCCTTTTCCCCACCTGCCACTGTCAGAAACTGGGTCTCCTCCTCAGTAGACTGCACCATCACCCCTGAGGGACCATTTTAGTCCAAAGGTCCCTTTTTAAAGGTAGAGACTGTGTCCTATTGACTCAGCCGTGTCGTTTACCTTGGCGAAGCCTTAGAACTGTCATCTACTGGTGAATATATTCGTAACTCAAAAAAATACATTCTAAACCCAAATGTATTGGGCACGATTCACTCTCGCTCTCAAGGCTAAGCAGTTACAACATTCTCTTGGGAAATTTCCACACATGGGCTGCAGGCCTGCAGATGAGTGAGCACAGCAGTGGCCCTGGCAGGGAAAGGAGGGGGACTCAGGTGTTTGGGTCTTCAATTCAGACCCTGTGGGAGGTCACGTCATATTCCTCGATTAACTCCTTGGCCGTTGAGTGGTATTTTACCCAATTGCATTTGTATCTCATCCTGAAGGTTTATCAGATATATGCAAAGAGGTCTCCAGAGGAGGTGCATGCCCTCCTAAGGTCCTTCGGCACTGACTACGTGATCCTGGAAGACAGCATCTGCTACGAGCGAAGGCACCGCCGGGGCTGCCGCCTTCGGGACCTGCTCGACATCGCCAACGGACACGTGAGCATGTCCGGCCACGTGCGGGGACTCTCCCCTGGGGGCGGGATTCCAATCTGAATCCTAAGGAAAAAAAAAAAAGAAAATCAAGATGTGAAACTGAAAACTAGTTAACTAGCTAAATACAGGTATAGATATGGATATATATTAGTAGATACATAGTATAAATAAATATATTTACATGAAACATGCAGAAAAAAAAGAATGTAAATCTTTTTACACTCTGTGTCTAATAGAATTACATTACAAATCAAGCATTCGCTTTTCTTGCTTCCTGCAGAACCCCCTACCTTGGCACTGTAGTGACCGCCCGGGGGGCTGGGCAAGGAGGACATAGGAGGGGGGCTCTGGGGGCCCGATTTCACATCAAACAGAGCAACCCTGCCTTTGGCTGGTTTGTATGGTGGGGCTCTGCATAAAATTTATCTTTTAAGGATTTTTCTGCTAAAAACAAAACCTCAGCTTTTAAAGCCACTGCTCCAAAGCTTCATATTGGCTCATCCTCAAGCGGCTAGGACCATGTGGCCCTTACCTCCTCTCTAGCCCCAGTGGAGGGTTCTCACTGCTCTCCCTGCCCTCCTCCCAGGTGTCCCGTGTCCACTGGGTCATGGCCACAAGGATGGCTTTCTGTGGCTGAGCTCACACTGCAGAGCAGAAAAGCGACAAGCCACTTCTCCTCCTCCCTGCTGAGAAAAATGTTCTTAGAGCTATGCCAGGTCTCAACAGAGCAAACAGAAGATTTTCACCCTTTCGAGGTGTGATGTGTACGATAATTAATGGTAGAAAAGCTGATAGAGATTTGTAAATGAGTGGGACAAAATGACAAACCTAGCCTAAATTAAAAAAAAAAAAACTTGACTATACAGAATTGGAGATTCAGATTTTTGCTCAAGGAAAATAATAGTCCACGACTATCTTGAATTCAGAGGTGGCACAGACCAAAGACGTGTTTAAATTTTGCTTTGTGTGTAACTTGTTCTGACTGGGCCATCTGATGAGCTAGAGAACTTTCTCTGGTCGTAGTAGTCCTCTGTATTTCATTTTTGTGGGAAAGAGTATAGCACGCTCCTAAAAACAAGGAGGTCTGAGTTCTGCTTCCAGCTTGGCCGTTAATGGCAATATTGTGTGACACTGTACTCCCTGCTCAGCCTCATTCCGTACTTCTGAAGCGGGAGATGGTGGACCAGATGATCTCCAAGTAGCCATTGACATTGAAATACTATAATTTAATTTCACTAACATAACATTCATAAGGAAACCCAATACCTATTCCTGTTTCTGTTGTTTTTTATAAATACGATTTTCCTCCCAAATTGTATTTGGGTTTGTTTTGGTTTTAGATGATGGATGGCCCAGGAGAGAATGACCCTGATTTGAAGCCTGCTGACCACCCTCGTTTCTGCGAAGAAATCAAGAGAAACCTGCCTCCCTACGTGGCACACTTCACCAGAGTGTTTCAGAACAAAACGTTCCACGTTTACAAGCTATCTAGAAACAAGTAACAAAGATTTCTGTCCAGTCTCTATTTTTGATACAGCAAAACTGCATCCTAATGAAACTCAATAGATGAGGTTTCCTATGTACGTAGGTAGCCGACACCTTAAAGCTGTGATATGAGTAAGTTCTCACCGATGTTTACACAAGCATTACCGTCGTCAAGAGTATCTTCTGCGAGCTCAAGTCTTTTTTGTCTCGTCTGTATCTTTTCCATTAATGTTCTTTACCCTGAACGTTCACAGCTTTCTAAGAGTGGTGTAGAATTTTGTTGCTGGGGAGAATATACATTCCATAGATAGCCTGGACAGCCACATACCACGTAAGAAGATGAGAGCCTGTTCAGGACTTGAAATACTCTTCTAATTTTCAGTTAACTTAAGACAGGTATGGTTGAGTCGAATTGAAAAGATGATTAAATTATTTAATGTTATTTCATTAGTGAAGGCCAATTGGTGGCTTTTTAAAAAGTTCTTTATTGTCCTGTTTTACCTTAATATTTTATAATGCTTTCCAATTGTTATGCTTTTAACATTAACAAAAAAAAATCATGTTAGATCTTTGTATCAAACATTTGTTACACTCTGTCTGAAAGGTAATATGTAGCATGTGAGTAGTATGTGTCATGTATTAGAGAGAGAGTGTGTATGTGTGAGTGTGTGTGTGTGTTTTAATGCTGGGCACAGAAAAGTGTTACAATTTCCATACTGTAAGTCCTTAAAGGGGCAGAAATGTATGTAGCCAAGTAGAATTTGTTACTGTTCAGTGTTGTTATTTTAAAACCTACTGATACTCTTTAACCTCTCTCTCCTGCAAGAAAATAGTTTTGCTTTATTTCTTACTCACTTCAATTTACTGGGTTTGCAAAGTTTTGTAAACTTTTTGTGTTTTTAGCCTTTGTATTTTTTGCAGCCTAGAACTTGCAAAGTCTGAATATTTTTTAAATGTTATATCTTAACTAGTTCACTAATACAGTATTTTTAGCAGACAGCATTTTCATACCAAGTTTGACTTGTGGTCTCCAATCTTACTGTGAGGGCCCTGGTAGCATTGTTCTTTTCCTTCATAAAAGGTAAACCAAGTGCCTCTAAGTCATGCTTATTTGTAACAACAAAGAGGATTGTATGTACCTGCTCAAAATTTTTTGATAATTGCCTTTATAATTAATTTCCAATGATGGGTACCTGTAAAAGTTGCTGGTATGAGCACTTAATTAAGTGACTAATGAAATTAGCTTTCTTCCCTGTTCTTGCCAGTTGGAAATGATGTAAATATTTTTCCTTGCAGTTGTATTGAAGTAAATTGCCATAGGCATCAAGATGGATACATCACATTTTCAAATGATCTTATAGCCAGCTACTGCTTACCAAGCAGCATTCAAAAACAATTTTACACTGTCATGTTGGACACAAGGATACTCAGCTTTTATCAAAAGGTATTTAAATAAAAAATTGAGAATAGTTGGGTTATTAAATTACACTATTGAAACTCTCAAATTATATCTTTCCTGTATCCCTTTAATAAGGTCGGAGACCACTACAGTTTAGGATAACACAATAATAAGGCATTTTAATCAGTATTAAAACTTTAAGCCAGTAATGATGCATGCCTGTTGGAGCTGACAGCATGGGTCAGTGCATCCTTCAGCGGGTGCCTTACTCCAATTGAAACCAAGCACATGTAAGGTTCAGTTTGTTAGACTGTGTGGTTTTGTTCTTAAAATCCTCTGTTACCTTTTCAGATGTATCTAAATGTACTTTAAATATTTCCGTATGTTTTCGTCTGAGCATTTGGGCACTTGGAGTCTCAATATACAAAACATATACTTAAATCTTTATGCTTATCATCACTGCAACGATGGCGTACAGTGATTTTTTTTCATTGTTTAGGTGCCATTGTTGCCAAAACATTTAGCGTCAGTCTTCAGTGAAAAATATAAAGTGCCAAAAAAATCTTGCAAGACAGAATCCATACTACACTCCTTCCAAGACACTGTGACCATGTACAGTAGAAGTTTTTCCTGATGACCAAATCTCTCAACGAATCATGTTAAATATTTTTAGCACGTGTCAGTATTGTCTTATGTGACCTTCTCATTGAAGTACACATGAGTAAAGAGAGGAAAAGCATCTATCTGACTTCTGGCTCTGGTTTCTAGCCTTTCCTAGTAAGCTGAAGCAAGAGAACTGTGTCCTAAGCCCCATGCCACACAGACCTTGGTGGCTGTATTAATACTTGGTACTAGCCACAAATAATGGCTCTGTATTTGGATAGAAAAGCCACTTGATTTTGCTTCTGAGTTAGCGGTGAAAAGACCCTCTAAGTACAGTAGAAGTGCTCTTAACTGACCCTGCTCATGTGACTCCCCAGACCTGGAAGTCTCCGTCCCTCTTGTGATCTGCCTGCCCGAGCACAGCTGGGAGGGGCTGCTCTCTGCTGTTCGTAGCACTCTTGTTCCCTCCTGCCCTTGAGTTCTATGCCCACACCAGATTTCTCTATACAAGTTCTACTTCTTACTGTAAACGGACAACTCAATTATTTACATAAACCTAGGAAATATAGGTATAAAAAGAAAGAGTTATTTCTGCAAAAATTAAGTTGAATGCTTTGGTGAGTTTGATAAAAGTTGAGTTGCTGATAAAGGTTGCTTTTAAATTAGATGTGGTTAGGAAAATCATAAAATATTGAGGGAAAACATAAAAATCAAGAAAATGTCTGAGCTTAGATTGCTTTGCAGATTTATTTAAGAAGGACTCATTCCACCTTTAAAAATCTAAACCAATAGGAAAGTATTAAAATGTACCCAAATCATGTTACTGGTATGATTTATGCAAGAAGTAGGACTGCAGTCATTGGACCCTTATGCAAAAGAAAGACTTTGTCTTTACATCAGAAGATTAGCAAATAAATGTACAATTAGACATTTTAAGTTATGATTCCCTGCTTTAACATACTTCCTTCATTAAATGACCAACTACTGGTACTGATCATAACAGTTATGAGAGATTCTACTATAGTTGAAAGGTTCCAGTTACTTTTATTACAGGCTTTTTAAAAATAGAGATTAATTTCAAATAGGTGTTATCTAGGCAATTTGCTGTCCTCTTAAAGAAGATTTTCTTGACCTTTGTGAGATCAGCTCTATAACAGTGTGTGTGTATGTTTTGAGTGGGTACTGCCAGGTGGCAAGGGCACTTACAGATATTTCATCAACCTGCATCTTTATTTCACAACTAAATATAAAAATGTTTTTTCTGATTCTACATTAACTTTGTCTAAGATGTAAAGATTTTAGCTTATCTTTGGCCAAAATCTATCTAAATTAACATAGAAGTGTTTGATTTTTAAAATTTAATTCAAATCTTGGAATCAATGGGAAGATACTAAAATGTTCTCAGATTATATATCTTGGTTAATATGCTCCCCAAATGCTTTATACATGGCAACCTTTTGACCTAAGAGTGTTTGTTCATGGAAAAAAGCTTTTAAGATGAGAGGGTTGCTTACTTTCTTGTGGCAATTGATTTTTGGTTTTAAACATCCTATGGGTAAAATCTTACAAAGAGGTTTTATAATTTGTCGTACTGAATTGTAAGGAGATTATATACTAAGTAAAGTTCTTTTAAGTTATACAAGATGAGTGTCTTACATTTCTTTGAAGGTCAAAAACCAAGGAACCTGCTTATTGAAGTGATTAAATATTTGCTAAATAGAGTAAATCAGCTGGATTTCAGACACTTTAATAGGTGTGTAATGATATTTAATTGTAGTTTTAATTTCCGTTTCTCTGATGACAAATGATATTGAGTATCTGTTCATATGCATTTTACATCTCTGTATCTTCTTAGGTGAAATGTCTGTTTAGATCTTTTGCCTATTTTTTAATTGGGATATTTTCTTTCTTATTAAGTTTTAAAAGTTACTTGTATATTTTGGATTCAAGTCCACTATCAGATATGTGTTTTCATAATATTTTCTCCCATGCTGTGGCTTGTCTTTTCATTTGCTCAACAGTGTCTTGCACAGACAAGATGTTATTAATTTTTGTAAAGTCCAACTTACCAGTTTTTTAATTCATGAATTGTTCCTTTGATACTAGAGTAACGGCCTCAAAGAATGAACCATGAAGTGTTTCCTCTGATTCTGTTTTCTGGAGGAGATTGTGGAGAATTGGTATTATTTCTTCCTTAAATGTTTGGTAAAATTCACCAGTGAGATTTTAGACCATCTGGGCATAATGCTTTTTTTTTTTTCTTCTTCTTTTGGAAGGTTATTAATTGTTGGTTCATTTTCACTAGTAGATACAGGGCTACTCAAATTATCTATTTCTCTTTGTGTGAGTTTTGGTGGATTATGTCTTTCAAGGACATCCACATGCACAAAAACGTACCTAGGTATAGACCTTACACCTTTCACAAAAATGAACTCAGATGAATCACAGACCTAAATGTAAACTGTAAAACTATAAAACTTCTAGAAGAAGACATAGAAGAAAATGTCATTTACCTAGAATTTGGTGTTGAGTTTTTTGTTACAACACCAAATTCATGTCATTGATAAAGATGTGCATATGGGTATTGTCTAAAGAGACAAGAATCTAGAGATGAAAGCACCCCTCTGAGCCCTTTCTGTCAGCTGTAATTCCTTACACTGTCTCCCCGCATAGTAAATGAAGACAAATCTGAAGGCGACACAGAAATAGACCCTTAGGGCTCCAGACCATTTACATACCAAAAGCACATTACTCAAAAGCACCAGGGTATCAAATGGGTGTCACATCCAATTTGTTTAAACAGACATAATATGTAAATAATTGTAGCCAAATATGTCATTGGGCAGTTTAGAGCCATAACTTTTTTTTTTAATCCTAAAGTCACAAAAAGCTCAAGTTTAACTCCAGACAAACAAAATTATCAATTGGGAAAAAAAAAAAGTCTTTGGCCTAACTCAGAAAATCTGTTCAACTTCGCCCCATGGTCAGTGATTGATAGATTAAATGTTTAGAAAGATCATAAAAGTTTGTGTGTTTAAAGCAAGATGATTTCTGTTAATAAAGCTGAATGTTCTGACAGGGAACAGGTAGAAAAGGAGCCAGCCAAGGAGGAAGCGGACATTCAACAGACCGGTGTCTGGTGTGGCTAAGAAGCCCTCCACTGATTTTATCTCAGCAGCAGGAGAGGACCCAAAGGATACCATCCCCACCTCTGATGCTGGGTCACAGGCCCTAACGGTATTGCAGGGAGGGAACTGTGGAGCCACCCGGGCCTGGTCAGAGCCGTCGCTCAGCAACTTCCTTGTTCTATGAGCGCAGCGTGCTCACCCATGGACGGATAAAGTAATGATACCGATTCTCATGAGGACGTAGAATTAAATGAAGCGATGTACCTGGACCTCACAAAGGGCCAGCACATCACAGGTTCTCGGCAATCCCCTGCCCACCACTTCTCGTTCCACCTTTGGAAATTATTAAGAGATATTCCCAAATGCATGAGAGAAATGTACATTAAACCTGCACCAAGATACATCTCTCACTTATCACGTTAGCAAATATGGAATCCCTGTGTGACGGAGGTGGCATTACAAGATAGAACATTCCATAATCGTGTTGGGACAATCTGGACAGAAAAAGATGAAACTAGAGCCCCACCTTTTACCTGTTGGGTAAAATTCCTCATGGATTATAAATGTTTAAATTGGAAAGAAAAAACTTTTTAAATGCCTGGAATAAAATACAGGACAACATATTATCTTGAGTATAGAAGGATTTCTTTTTTTTTTTTTTTTTTTTTTTT